>DWHU01000806.1:0-15694 GCA_018247975.1 Parides photinus | reverse complement strand
GTAAACTTGAGTTTTAAATTATAATTTCTTACTTAGTATCTCTATAGACTCTAGAGTATGACCTCACTTAGGTGATGGAAGTTTAAGTATTTCACGAATATGAAATAATCATTTATATATCTCAAAATGTATGTTTATTAAAATTATCTAATCATTTCGTCCTATATACGTATGACACGTAACAAAATATATTATATATGTTTATCATGTTATGTTTTTCATTAATTTATTTCTGTTGTAATAATTATTCGATTACTGATAGTAGATCTCTGTTGCCGGCGACGGTGTATCACAGCAGCGAATATTTCTGGCAATAAACAATAGTATGCTAATGTAACCTCTAATTTGAAAAAATATTGTACGTACTCTTATTTATGCACACGTGTGTATATCTTCTACCTTAGTTTTTAATTTTTAAGTTTTTTTTTTATGCAATTATATCATAATGACATTGAGAGAGGGCGCTGATTGCAGAGAGAAATTAAAAAATCAATTTCAGGAATCGGGAGCTTCAAATATTAATGATTGTATAGTTAATCAAATAAATTATCTTTTATCTTTTAATTACTGCGGTTGTGAGACTGAACATCTTATGCTTGCGAGGAACACAGTGTGGTGCTGTGTATAACATCTTAACTTGGGCCACGTTGTCAATTGTATGTAATCGCATATCGATCAGATATCAATATAATTAAGAATTTCTTAAGTCGTAATATAATGAATCTCTATGTGTGTACAGGTTCGCACAGTATTGAGGAAACACTATGAAGATTACATGGCTATGAGAGTCGATCCGCGCCGACCGCTGTCCTCAAGCTGTGCTGACCACCGCACGTCTATACGAAAAGAGTAAGCAAATATATAGGAAGCATTTATTGTATCCAACATATACCTCAATTTATAGTGTGCAAAATTGTTACTCTTTATGAATAGTTAATAAATGCCTCTATAGCGCAGTGGCTAAGTACTTACCTAATACGTAAGTTATTTTCTAGATTTGTAAGAGTATGCTTCACGTTCCTCGGCCCAACGAAATGCAACCTCTGTTAAAAAGCCTACTTTCCTGCTTTGATCCATTTCATTAAAAATCTACAAATAAAACATTTAAACACAAATTAGGTTTATGTAACATGTGTTTAATCGTAAAGTGGAAGTAATCAGTCTCTGTTCACAGACTTGTTGATCTAATAATTCATATTTTGAATTGTTTGATATAAAATGTTTTGCATAAATTCTCTTATATATTCTCTAACTTTAATGCCAGTTCCAGTAACTTAACGCTTCTCTATATAATACAACCCGTTAATACCTATTAGTAACATTAATAAAACGTATTAAAAATCTATATCTTGAAAACAGGGTTGAGGGCGAAACTTCGTCTTGGGTGCAGTTGAGTAAGTTAAAATGGAAAAGAAGCCTTTCGAAAGAAAACAAAGAGATTTCAGAGGCCGAAATAGGACCAGAAAGCAGCCAGGAGTAAGTACAAAACAAATCAAATTAACATCAACGAAACGAGAAAAATTTGTTCGCTAGATTTGTTGATCTCGAAAAATTTAAAGCAATTTATCATTATTAAATTCGTAAAGCTTTACCTTATACCGAAATTAATAAGCCATTAGATTAATTTATTCTTGAATAAGACCGTACCCACGTAAATAAAGCGGGATGAAAATTTTCACTTACAATTCGTGACGATAACATAATAGAAACCGAAAAGTAAAACAAACATAGTTTTTTGAGAAATTTTAAAAAGGAAATTCTATATTTTCACACTCTCACCTTCAGTGATGAATTTTCACGTATTATTATTAATAAATATATACACGTTTCTCGATGTACAGACTTAAAGTGATTTAACCGAAAACTTTTCAGATTAAAGGAGGAAAACGTTTTATCAAAGGAGACCGACGATGACGTCATCTTAGAAGACATTGTCGTTAATAATTCCGTAACTAATGCCGACGTTAAAGTAGTAGTACATGAATAAATGTAAATGAAAGAGCCAATTTTACTTCATTTATGAATAAAATCAACATTATTTAATGTTGATTTCTGTAGCTTAATAATATAAGGAAATGGCTAGATCAAAACAATCTGCCTGCCTGTTTGTAAGTAATAAACTTTTTACACCTAACAAAAAATTTCCTTGTCTGAATATTTTTAAAAATGTATTAGACATGCTACTGTTTGCGGGTATAATCTGATTAAATATTTGTTGAACCTCGCAGAGGTCATCCAGTCTGCTTATGTATTTATGAAATAGACAAATAGGTAGTATAGTACAATAAAAATTGTTTATGTTAATAGACATTATACAATATTCTTTACAGTTACTATTCAAAGACAGATGTTTTTTACATGCAAGTTTATTTTTATATAATATTGTGTATTTGTAATTATAAGATGAAACTCTCCGAATGTATGTAATTATTTCAGTCAATATACAATTTATTGTTTACTTAGGATATACCTACATTAATGGGGTGAAAAATTAAAAGAAGGTTGTCATCGCTGATGATCCCAAGGCAATGTTATTCATAATGAACTTATCGAAACTTCATGAGAACAAGTTAGATGTATGAATTTTGCTTATTTCTACGATGCCAATCGTTTATGATTATGTAGTAAAAGCTTAAATATATTGTACACAATTTTTAGGGAACAGAAGTTATTTAAAATAAAATTTCTCATATTAATGAGGGTATTTTGTGTTTTAAAAAAAAATATTTAAGCAGGATTTTAGCATACCGTTCGATGAACATCCGTCTAATTATTTACGTTATCTATATTAAGAAACGGCTGTGAAACTGCCTTTGTGAACATCTCCGTTTATACCATTTACAAATTAAAATCATTTAATATAATTATATAATAGTTACATTAAAAATAAATGGTGTTCAAATGTACTTTATACATAATAAATGTTTATCGCTTCTATATTAGGTAAGGTCCAAAAATGTATTCCCATTGGTTACTATTATGTATTTGGCGTTAATGGTATAAATGTTTAAAGTACTACAAGTAAGTTGATGTTACTGTACTCATACTATAATATATCGAAAATAAACAATTTACAAAAATGCAGTGTATTTTGCTTGTGCCTTTGCTTTGTTTTAATTTCTCTACAATTGGACATTTGGCTTCGGATTTAACTTGGTCTTGACTTGAACAAGTTTACGTCAGAAAAAGCACTCCTTTTACACCATAAATATAAAAGTATAATCACAGAGGTTACTCTTGCGGAATTTGTTATTCACACTCATTCTCGTTATAAAAACTTAAGCTCCAACGATTTTTTAAAACTACCTTTATCGAAAATATAAGAGTATGAGTATTATATCAAAAGTTAGATAATCCAACCATCTAGGTTTTAATTTGCTATTAAGCGGTAGCTTCTACGGACCAAAAGCCAGGACGCAAGTTAAATAAAAAGAAAACTATTTACTATAAGCTCTTTATTTTATGACCGAATAAACGTCGTCTCATTTAAAATCTCTATCTCAAAATTATATAAAATACATTGCATTAATATTTAAAAGTAAATTGTTTTGTAGTCTTGAGATGCTAAGGGTTATTTATTCATCTTTGGAATGTTAAAAGAGTACATATTGTTCCCTTGTTATTAAAGAACCAGTTAAATCATACTTCTCTCTCTTTTGTAGTCGCTTTCCTTATATCTAAGGATCGTGACCACCCCCATCCATCACCCTCTTTTTTACCATATTTCGCCATCTTGTCCTGTCACCGGCCACTCGGAATGCATCGTAGAATGTGCATTCGAGTGTGTTGCGGATTTGGTCAGCCTAAAGCATCGGAGTACGGTCCAGCAGCCTTTTCCCTTCCTCTTTGCCAGTTACCACCAGTCTTTCAGAGGTGATATCGTCCTGGTCACTGATTACTTCTTATTTAAATAATTTTACTTCTATTTAAACAGCGGCGTTGAGAGAAGTCTAGTAGTATACAGTTTTATGTACAAGATATGCTAAAAAAGAGAGGCTTCAGCTGCTCTTCCTGGTGTTATCTCTTAGTCGCCCTTTGTATATAGCTTACAACGTATTTGTATTACTTAATGTAACAATATATCATAATGTACAAAAATGGAGTACTAATCTATTAAATTATTGTATTTCTTTTTTAAAATTGGTCACATTTGTTTGTACATTATTGGCCCGGAGTCCTTTTTCCTGGTTGACTCTTTCCCTTGCTATAGATGATATCTAAGAAGAGACCTGAAAGAAGTATTTATAAAACTCTTATAAAGGATTTATGCTCTATTTATCGATTTCTAAGGTGGCTACCTTATAAATTTTATAGGCTTATAAGGCAAAATATTTTAAAAATCTTTCTTTTGAACAGAATTTCTCCATTTTGATTAAATTCAGTAAGCATTTTTTTAAATTACTTTTATAAAATTGTATTATATAGATATGTCTTCATAGGATTAATAAGTAAATTATACATTTCACTATTTTTATAAAAAGTTGTTTTTCTATTATTTTAAAAGCAAATAATCTCGTCGCAATCCCATAGCTTAGTTCATTCTTGTTTAATACACAAAAACTTGCTTAAATCGAAAACTAACAATTTTGTTATAGAAACTAGCATTTTTTTCTACTACAATCCTTACATCATATATTAATGACTCATCTAAGATTATCTACATAGTCCAGATCTGACATATTAATGAACTGTTTGTAAAATAAGAAAATGTGAAACTAACCTGAGAAAACCAATATTGCTCCGATCCATTGTCGTATTATCAGAACATTTCCAAAAACAACGACAGAAGCAAGAACAGTGAAAAACTTTCTAGTTGTAGTGACTATTGAACAGGGAAGAGGACCAAATTCTGCAACCTGGAATATAAAAAATGGCTTCATTTTAATGTTCCACTTATTTTATGAAAACTGAAATTATATTAAAATATTATATTATCAAATTTCTTTAATTTTTTCCTTAAAATAAAATGTGTTAAGGTTTACAGATGTCCAATATTGCATATGTTTAAATTGATTGCTTAATGTATAAAAATAGAATTACTATTAATAATGAAAAAACTGACATCTGGTTATTAGATTTCACTATTAACATTATTAATCTAATAAACAACTGTTTCTAAATATAAATTTCGGCACAAAAAAATTTAAGTGCATATTTAAAATTTATGTACTACAAAATTGTTTTATTAATTAAGGTTACCATGTAAAAAATAAATAGCTGTCCCAAGGCACCCATCAAAAGAAAACTGATCAGATACAGCAATATCTCCGGATACTGTCCAATGAAAGATACAAATTTAAAAATTTCTCCAGTTACCAACACACCAATTAGAGAAATTATGGTTGACCTGTAACAAATGAAAACAATATAAATTTCAATTAAATGAATATCAGAATTAATAATTTAAACTATATACATACATGAAAAATTACAAAAAATTATCTAAATTCCTAAATATTACTATTTTAATAAAACAAAAACAACTTACCACCAATTCATATTCAACATCATTGAATATGCCGTTGGAGAAGATTCACTCTTAATTCTCTCCTAAAAAACAAACAGTCTTTTATAAGTCTGAGTTATTTAACACAAACTCATTAAAGTATGATATACTTAAGTTGTGAACAAACCAAAACTGTAACTCACACTCATTCTCGTTAAAAAAAAGGCAATCATATGACATATGCATAATTAATTTAGTAGAAAAAGATATGTATATATAGTAGAATAAAGAAACATTATTCTTAGGGTACCTGCACAGCTCCAGTAAGGCCGTCCATAGTTAGTGAAAGCAAAAGGAGCAATTCACCAACACCCGTCTGCTGTGATTCTTTAGTAATGTTCTTGACTTGATCCTTGTACATAAAGAGAACCACACCAATAACTATTAGAATTACAAATAAATATTTTTTCAGTGGATATTTTTTGGAACCTATTAATACACCGAGGACCATCACAGGTATTGGTTTTGCAGCCTTGCCGACCACCTGTAAAATAAAATTTAGATGTGATCATCATTATCACCATGACATTCATTTCATTCATTCCTTTCAATTGCCAAATTGAAGTTCGGCTGTCAAGCTGATTAAAGTAATAATGAACAGAATTATATATGCATTATTGATCTAATTGATATTATATGTAAATTTAATCTTTTCTTTGCATATTATTTTCTAGAAACAGCAAAGAGTATAATATCATTATTTAATAAATATCTCTACTTAGAAGTAGTAAATATGATTCTATTAGGTTAACACATATTAATCAAGTTCCTCTACTAATTAATATCATAAACAATAAGTGTTCAGCAACAAGTGCAACCTCCAGAACTCGTTGACTTCAAATATAGGCCTGAAAAGATCTCCAAATTGATCTGTTTAATGAGAATGGATAAATAACATAAATGCTAATATTGTTACATATCTGAATTACCTGCGTTGGATAATTTATCCACTGCAAAGCCATAATAGAACAAACCATGGCTAAAAAATATGTCAAAGCTGAAGAGAAGTAATAAATAGTTCTTGTGGTATCCTTTTCATGTTTCCATGAGACCTAGAACAAAAGAAAATGTTATTACTAGTGTTAGATTTACATTCATAGATGGACTTTATCTAGATATACACCACCACACCACTGTTTCTGCCTTTTGTGTGATATATTTGCAACAACATAAAGTTTAGCACTGCTTAAATTATCTCAAGTGTGCACATTTTGACCAGTTTAGTATGCTCGAGTTAAACAAAGCACAATTTGGTACTAATTTACTAACTCAACCTACACTATATAATATATATACCATGTAAACAATTTATTTTATCTCATCTCACTGTTGAAAATAAAAAATATCATTATGTCATGAATCTGCTACTGATCTAGTCATTAGCTTAAAACCTATATCTACTATACTTCAACATTAAAGAGACTAAGTCCCAGCCAAGTCCAGAATGAAAATAAGATATTGCACCTCTCTCTGTGAGTGTTCTCAAATAACTGGTATACTATATAGCACCATATATAAAATATAGTTAGGCTTTTGGTTTGGATTCCTACATGCTGATACTTGATTAAAAGCAATTTTGTTATGACATAGAAGTACAACGGCAGCAGCTAGCCGCAACTACGCTACTAGCCTAGGTACCTAGTAAGTATGAAATCATCTTTAACATTAATCACCTTATATGAATAAAAAAATTACTGACAAACATTGGTGCAGTAGTTTTCAAAAATGTTAATATTATGCTTTACTTTTAGATAGATCATAGGAACAATAATGTTTTAATAACAGAGCTAACAAGGAATGATGCATTTTACTTATCGTTTTTAAGAAAATCTTAATAATCATAGCTCTTATTATATATTAATAATCATTACTACTACATATTTCGTTTGTCAAAATTAAATAATAGCTTTCATATAAAGAATAATTTTTCAATTACAACAATAAAAACCTAAACGTGCAATTATTGCCCACCTAGCAAATAATTATAGTTTCTGAAACTACTAACATTTAATTCATACTTTAACTTTATTTAATTGTAATGCTTACCATTAAAATCTGGGCGAATACGTAGTTAACGAAACACTGTACTAAAACTAAAGAAAGAGCGCATGTGAATTTATCATTAGTACCGTAATTACTCCTAGTTATTTTTTCTTGTAGCATACCAAAAATAAAATAACATACAAAAATTGCACTAGAATAAAACACGAAACGTATTTCACTACTTGTTTTTCGCATTTTGTCACTTGTGTTTATTTATAATAAAATTTTATAACAGAAACTACAGTCCGAAACTTATTCCTAAATCTAGTGTATAACCCTATGGTGAGTACGTTAGTACTTTTACCAGTTTATTGAACACGTAAACATATTTTGTGCTACTGAAAACACAAACGTAACAAATGCGATGACAACACGTAGAATAAGCGCCATAGACTAATATGGTCATAATGATATTCTCGTCACAGATAAAATACGCTTTGTTGCCATTGGTATCACATTCTAACAAATAAAGTACTTGTACTCATTTATAAATAAATCTAGAAGAAAAGATTATAATGCGACAATTTTCATGTTAGTACAAAATAAATTGTCATGTTTTTAACAACACAAAAACTTTAATAAATATGTAATAACGATTAATAAATTTTTTTTAATTTATACTGACGCCAATATAAAACATATCTGTTACGTAAAATCGTTAAGCGGAGTATGGAATGTATCTATTCTTCTATATGTTCTATTTATCCGGTGACCTAATTTCATATTAATATTAAACTTTTCATGCAATTTAAATAGGTTATGTTTGACTATTACCCCACCTGGTGTGACGAGAACACTGACGTCGGCAATTTGTTCCACTCGTTTTCTGTAGTTCGAAAATATGGAATTTGAGCTCCATATTCTATAGAGTGTATATTTTCTAACTAGGGATGTTTACTACAGAAAGACGGTGTCTGGCCGTGCGCTTGAAAGTCCGGAAGAAAAACGAGATGCGGGAATTATTTTGTGTATTTCTATTGCACACTATCCGAAATCTATCTAGCAGATCATCGCCAGATAGCCGCACGGCGATTGTATTCAATATTCTTCAAAGCCTCTGAACTCGCCTTCACACTAGACTAGTGCCACAAGATGAGTTTATGCAGCACCTGCCTAGATATAGCAACAGTACTCAACATACGACCGGACCTACACTTTTTATAGTCAGAAGATGCTCCGATGTGAAATACTAGCATACTTTGGCAGTAACCCATAGTTCCTTGCATCTATCTTAGCTTTGCGCATAGTCAAGGTTAGTCTAAATTTTGACCTCCGACAGCTGACGGCAGTTTTACGAAGGCTGCTCCTCTTACACATCGAAAAGTAGGAGCTGCAGTAAAACCTTCCTCAAGCGGTAAAAAATAAAATTGCTATAATACATGTTTGCTTCACTGTATTCATATTTTTATATTTATGAGTTAAAAATGTGTTAATATTTAAAGATATTAGATAAACAATAACGTATGTATCACAAGTACTTCATTTATCTAATAGCGACTATGGTTTTTAAAAATATATGTTCTTTATAACAAATAAGTACATTGTTTTAGTTAAAATTTGTTTTATTTTCTCCAAACAAAGTTTAAATTACATTACTGCTCTAAAAGATACTTTATAACTTCATTAATACCGCATTACTATCGTTTTTGTAGTATTTTAAGTGTAAACGGAACGTAAACCATATAATCGTAACTAAAATGGACTCTAAGTTGCAGCTTCAAAGTATTATTTCCGTTTGTTGATAAATGGCCTTAAACTTAACCAAATATGCTAGACCTCTGGGGCAGATATGTGCGTAAAAGGTTATTTTATGTTGTTAGGAATAACTTTAGTCTGACACTTAAGTTCCGTTCTAAGATTATACACGGGAAAGGCTATTTTAACAAGAAATAAAAGTTTATTTAAACTTTAAACTTTATAAATTTAATCATCAGTGTTTGAAAATTTTAAACTGTGAGTAAACTTACTTAATAAGTTATTCAGAATGTACTACCGTATTAAATTTAAATTTCCCATTATAACTTGTATAACTGACGTGTTATAACTATTGTGCATAATAGCCTTTTAATATATGATGTTAATGGAAGTTTAATTATAATTCTTCCTAACTTTGATAATATCTTAAGGTTAGACTGTCAATCAATGACATAATTATATGTGTTAAAATGAACTAAATTTGTGTCTGACTCATAGTTTGTAAGTAATACAGAGGTTTGACTCGGCTCAATAGTTTCGAATATTTGTGCTCTTTTTGAAAATAACCACTGCAGCCTTATAGAGAAAGGCTAAAAGTTACTATTTAGAATTAATATTACCAAAAATCGGACATATTATACTTTAACGGGAAATGTTTATTTAAAATATTTTACCGTTGGAAAGTATTGATGGTATTATTTGTTTTACGTGAGTTTTTACTCTGGATTTAATCGTGTCATAATTTAGTTTATTCGTAAAGTACAGATATACAATGCAAAACATTATTTAAAATCATTTTAAAATCTTTTGAATGTGGTAAATAAGGACTATATTTCTACTGATGCGCATCCGCACTTTCTATTTAGATATTTGCGTAAACAGATCGTAAGATCATAAGTTTGATTACTTACTATAAAATAAATTAGGAAATTTATTTTGATATATACATATTCGTATGTTTTAGTAGTATTATGTATTACAAGTACATCGCGATATTATGTAGGCCACGATGGAATGTCTGTCGTATTTTAGATATTGCGTTATTCATATATGTAATAAATTTCCGTGGTGATGGCTATATATTATGATATTACACATTAAGCGTGTAAAATATAGCGCTAGTTTTTTAATAAAAATATATGAAAATAACCACTAAAATTTGCAATGAACCGATTTATCAAAATGGTATCACATTATTACTATCTTTAGCATATCTCAACTCGTTGCACCTTTAGATATATTGCCGTTTATCTTATCAGCTTTCATAAAATCGACTACGTTATGTGAAGTACACATGGGCGTGTTATAGGCAGCAAACTTTATTTTGAATAATCGTACGTTAAATTTTTTCCGAATGATATTTTTTTATTGAACATAGATTAATATTTAACCAGTCACTAGTTTAGATGGTAGAGTAAGTCTTTAATTTTTTTTTAAATCTCCCATTTCATATCTGGAAGTAGAGGGTGACAGTGACTCCAATCTTCCGTTGCTCACATTATGAAGGTCGAAGTGGAACTCTTTATCCTAATGTGTACTATATTACCTACGGAATAAAGAATGCTGTAGCGTTCTTTACATTCTCTGGTGCTTTTGAACGACAAATCATACTTTATAATTTTAGTAGAAAAAAGATAAAACGCTTAAAATATAAATTTTTGATATTAAAGTTCTAGTTTAAACTAAAAAAAAACACCAAAACTGCTTTGTGAGAGTTTGAGAATTATGCATAAACGTATATAAAACACAAAAAAGGAAATTATTTCCCTCAGGTGCCTCATTCATGTTGTCGATTATAAAGCAATCTGTGGAAGAAAATCTCCTTCAAAGTTATTCCTCAACTTGAGAGCAATTTGTAAATTAGTAAAAAAAAAAAATGTTAGAGACTCCTTGGTCGGATGTTATAATCACAATAATATTCAACGACACACCATAGCTAAATAAAATGAACAAACCAATGTTAAAACGTTGAAAGCTGTTGTGAGTTATGAAAACAGGTACTAAATTAATCAAAAATTAAAACGTTGTAATTTCGCTTATTTCATAAACACAATCGTGTTAAAATCTGACCATCGAGGTTCACCGCAAATCTCAAATCTGCTGTCTAGCACTAGTGTGCAAATATTACTGTTCGTTTTGAAGTTTAGAAATCTGTTCCAGAACCCAAATACTATTGGAAAATGGTACTTGTAGAATGATTTCAATATTGAGATCAACGTACCCATGTGAATAATTTTATTCCACTTTAAAATTTATGAAATCCAAGCACTGATCAAACTGTACTGTAACCGATTATTGACCAAATTAAAAAATATGTACGTACGTATTTCGTTATTCTCGTAGTCATAGAAAAATTTCAATGTTAATAAGTTGTACAGTATTATCATTGCGAACGCATTATACTCTTGTCAGCACATAAATTGCAATGTATCTCCTGAGACGTATAAATAAACATTAATAGATCACAGCTAATTATTAAGAAACTATTATATGCTCGATATTTACTCAAAGTATTGCATTTCTATCAGTTATGATAAAAATTACATTACTTTAAAATCTTTTTAAAGATTTTCTGCACAGTTGATCTGGTAAAATAATTATTAATGCTCTTTCTGTTTAGTTAATTCATTATAACTATTTTCAACCATATATAAACAATAAATGTGTATGTATAATCTACTAATTAAGTTATACCCCACTGTAGTATAGTCGCATAGCATAACGTTCAACAAGCATTGTTTTAGTGTTAAAGCGGATCAGACAAGGAATAGGAGTCATGTTACTTAGTCAAGGCTAAATCCAAGGCTGTTACGGAGCATAATTCTCCATTAGACCTGTCTTTATAGTTATAATGACTGTAGTTTAGATAAATTTTACTATAATATTTAACAAAATTGTTACCTACCAGATTGCAAATGAAAATATACAACTATTCATAAATAAGAAAAAATATAGGAATTGGCATAACATTATAGTTTTATTTAGATACTGCAGAATAAAGGCATTCTACTAAGTTTTTAATACCCTGTTATATAATTAAAAAAAAATTGACAAAGCGCAAAAGAAAATTCTCGAACATCTGGTTCATGCAAATAACTTTAAAATAAGATAAAAACGGACAAAAAATTTCTCCGTAAACAGCTCCGCATATTGCTTTTACTCAACACTGAATACAAAAAGCTTATCTGTTTACGTCAGAAAATTAAAGTACTTAATATGGGTTTTAATAACAGAGCGATGTCAGCATACAATTTTAAATATTCAGAAAACTAGAGGATCATTAAAAAAGTTTATTTCTTAACATGATATTAAACCTTTTTGAAGAGACCTCTGTTCACTATTGATTAAAAATATTGAATAATTTGGATGTAAGAATCATAAAAAAAATTGTACAAATATTATTTTACTTTTTTTTTGTTTCAGATGACTGGCATGTACATATATTTCCAGGAATAAAAATGAATGACAACAAAAAAAGGACAAATAGTTTTAAAAAAATATTTCCAAATTTGTTTTTCTCCAATCGCTCTAAAGACAAAAATGCAAACCACGATTTTGAAATCGCTAAAAATACAGCAGAAAGCAATACAAATAAAAATCAGTATCAAGATCTTCGTATGTTAGTAGATAAAGACGCAGTAAAAGTAGATTTAGAAGGGACACATGAACGTATTTATGAAAACCTTTCAACGACTCATCGATCTCAAAATAATAACTATATTCATACTTTTAGCAATCAATCTTCGAGTAATACATTGGTTTCGGAGAAAAGTATGAACAAATCTGAAGCATTAGATCAAATTAAAAAAGAAAATATCAGTGAAAACTACATGGCAAGACCGCAAGTGCCGCCAAAACCGCAATGTGAAGTAATACACTACGTGTCACCAGAAAGCGAAGATGTAAGTAATTTTGAGAACACAAAATTCCCTGATGTTTATTATCATTCACTAGAAAAGTTAACAGACAAAATATCTCCACTTGATGAAATAGAAATTTATAAAGCCTTGAAAGCCCAAACGACGCCGGCCTCCGTAGGCGCTGAAATTAAGAGGGTTAGTACAAAATTTCTCATTTCACCTAAGAAGGAAGCGGAAGTTAGAACTATTCAACCGACTAGAGCTCGAAGTCTTTCTTTAGATAAAGAAAAATCGTGGAATACAATTAAACCAAGTGACAATAGGAACTTTAAAAAATCTTATAACTACTCAGCCCCAACTTCACCGATTGCCGTTACCAACAAAAGGCCTAATATACCAAAAACTGTTTCCCCTTATGAACATGTAAGAAAAACAATGATTGAAACCGAAGAAAAACGAAACTTGATAACCAAGTCCTGTGATCGTAATAAATTAAATAGTCTGTCTCATCTTCAATACTCGGACACACAAAAATCTAGTGAAAAAGTAAAATCAAAATTAGAAAATCGAAACGATAAAGAAAAGACGCGCCAAAAGGTTGAGGCATTTTACTGGCAAAAACTGAAAGAGCTGAAACAGAAAGAAGACGATTATTTTCTAAAACAATCATTAATCAACGGTATGCAGTCTCCATCTAAATTCGACACAGTATACTCTAGCTCCCATTGCAGCACTCCTAATTCTTTCGTAACTGAATTCAAAAGTTGTAATATACCACCGCAAGATAGAGATCTAAATTTTAATATGACTCAGGCAATTTACACACATCCACCTTTCGCGAGAGGCGCTTCTGAAAGACGGACTGATTCATTCATACGAAATCGCACAATCGACGCGGATACAGATATAGTGTACCGCCAAGTCCGCAGAGCGAGCTCCAGAACCACATCGCCTATAGTTAATAGACAAATGCCAATTTATCCGCGTGGTTCTTTACCTAAAAGGGTTAGTTTTGAAGAGCATTATGCTAAAATTATTACGCAAAAGGACAGTGATATACCAAAAAGTGTTCCCTTGGAGATAAAATTATCAAATGAAAGTTACAAAATATTAAACTCACGTCAACGTCAAACACTGAACTCGATTAAAATTAATCGTGACGGGTCCTCTGGTATAATTAGGGGCCCACCACAACCTCCTCTACGGACAACTAGTGTTGGTAGTGTCGGAAAGAATAATAAATTTGTGATTAGAAAAACTGCGTACACAGGCGGTTCTCACTCGTTGTGTTCGGAATCTGAAAGTGGTTCGGAGGCAGGTGAAATACAGAGGATCTTACAGAGAACTCCAAATAATGGTGAGTAATTTTAGTTGATTTGTACGTAATTCATTATAGTCACAAGATAAGTGTCGTGTATGTAACTGTTTTTAAAATGCTCTTTATTTATCTTGGGACTTATTGTATAAAATGAAAACTGTTTAGATACATACGTTCGCATGCAATATTTGCAGTCGGTACATTTTATCTAGTGTGCAATCTTCCAATTTAAATTTCGCTGTATATCTCGTAGCTGTTTCTAAAAAATGATGCATCCAGCGTGAAGTAACCATGATTTACGCTAGAGCGTTTCTCAGCTAAAAATAAAACGAACGTTAACCGCCAACATCGCGATCTGGCCCCGAAATTTGGGTCAAATGAATAAATGTCGGGTTTTATATTTCGCATGGGAGTAAACTTCTCGCATTAACACAGTTTAGGTTCTCATGTATCTGTTATATTTCATCAGGAAATATTCTTCTGAAAAATATTTACATGATACAATGAAATAAAAAAGAACCTATGGTTTAATAAATCATTCATTATGGCCTATACCTCTTTTTTATTCAACGAAGCGAGATGTTGACCTGATGGGGAATGAAATACACCTGCCAGTTACGATGATATACTCAGAACAACATACATACGACATAATATGTCTACATTGAAGTAAATGACAATGTAACAGACAGATACATTACGTATTTAGTTTTTAAAGTGATATTGACGATGATATATCGCTCTTTATGTAAGTAAAAAGTAGTGTTACGGTTGTATGTGTACGTACTCGTAACAAAATCCTCACTTTCATTATGATAAAAGACATGTCTTGAGCTAAATCAGCTGATCGTGGGTGCTTATATTTATCATTGATCACTAGCTGATCATTCTTGTTATTCTTTCACATTTATAATATTCGTTGGTGAACTATGCTTTCCAATTGGCAACCAAACTGAAATATATTTGAAATGACTAATACATCAAACGTTAAATTGCAAATGTTTTTATTCGCTTTTGAAAAACGAGCTGTTAAGGTTGTTATGTTAAATTGATTAACTTTCGACGCTTGCGTGGCTTTTTGTAAATACATCGCAACGTTCATCGTTAATTGTTACTGCCAATTAGATTTATGCTAAATTGAAATGAGGACAAATGTATATATAATAATACATATGTACACACTTTTTTTCTGTCGTTCCCATTTTCCCAATTAATTACTTGGGGTTGGGGCAGTGTGTTAGTCTCCATCTGTACTAAACACACTGCTAGGGT
>DWHU01000805.1:0-15697 GCA_018247975.1 Parides photinus | reverse complement strand
TATATATACTATATATATATATATAATAGGCAGTATATCATTTTCTCTAAAATTATTAACGATTGATGAGTAAGTAACATTGTATGAGCTAGACCAGTGATTCATAAAGTGGTCTATATCGGCCCCTAGGGGTCTTTTTTTTAACGTGGGGGAAATACCTTCGCATACCTGTCTTTGCGGAGGCAAAGGCAGGTTATGTCGGACTTGCACCGACTAAAACCTCCACGATGTTCCGTCCTCGTCGCTTTACGGCGAGGCCACGGGAACGCTTTCGCACAGCTCCGCGACCCCGCCAGCGCCGGCTGCAACGCGCAGCTTCGCCTCGGGGGATGAACCCCCTTCTCCCTCTGCAGGGGCGCGCCGGAACATACAGCGCGCCCTCCTCTCAGCCTCTACTCCACGTTTGGGCAACGGATCCCCCGAATTCGTCACCCAGAGGCCATGGGAGCCAAGACAGGGAACTGTCCCGGCTCCCTGCGGCGGATCAGGTCTTGGGCTCCGCCGCCACCCATGTTACGGCCACGGAGGACAGGGCGAGCGGTGGAACGAATACCGACACGCCTTTTTCTCCGCAGCCCCACCGCCGCCGCATCAGCGGTGCGGCACAGCTTAGTCGCGGAGGATAGGGAGAGCGGCGAACCGCAATACCGGAACTCCCCTCCCTCCGCGACTCCGTTTCGGCTGCGAAGGTAGAAAAGTCTGCCCCGCAGCCCCTGGCACACATCCGAGGTGAGGCTGGCGCAGACAGCTCACCTGGAGCGGCCTCCGCGAGCCGGCCCGAACTCCACGGGCCGACCGGGTAGGTTCCTCTTCGCTTCACCGTGGGTGACAAAGCCACAGTTACTAGAGCTCCTTCGCCACGACAAAGCGAGAACCTGTTCGGGGGGAGAGCGTCGCTACCTTGCACTGACTTGTTCAATTCGTCACTCTATAAATACGAATGTGGGACAAATACGTTTATTCGTTTCCTGAAAACTTCACTACAGTTATAAATTTACAGGAAATCAATACCAGGTAAGTATAGCATAGTATAGAATCAGTTTTTCCGCGTTGGGGGTCTACCCAACGCGGAAAAGCATGGCAAGGGGTCTACGACACAAAAATGTTTGGGGACCACTGAGCTAGACTTTGATTTCGGTTTTGATATTAGTTCAAACTTACCTACCTTAATCTCCAAATAGGCAGAATTTTTAATTACATAAATATTGTTAAAAATATACGTCTTTTAAAATTTAAAAACCAGCATCACTGTCTTGGCCATTTTTCCAAACTTTTTTTTATTTAAAACCACTAGATGTTCTTTAAAATTTAGAGTGAAACTCACATGATGAATAGTTCCAGTTTCAAGGCTGAGCGGGCCCCTTTTCATAGATTGTCCAACGTCGAGATCCAATATCCGAACGATTGCAGGCGATATTGCTAGTACCGAGCAATTTCCAGTCTCGCCATGGTTGCGCAGAGTGAACACACCCTCGGAACCAAACACCATTATATTGCACGCTGCAAACAAAAGACCGATTCATCTATTCTTCATGAACTTCGCTTAAAAATATCTTTTTGAAATACAAACATCTTAGCGGCGGTCCCTTATCTACAGACAACTAGGCATGACCTTGGTGACATATTATAAACAATTATTCTACTCTATCATTACACTTTTATACATAAATCTTACTCCAAAAGCTTTGAAAATAAAAACTTTTAATATTTTTGTATATTAATACATTATGCATCATACAACATAGAGTAACATAACAAGTAAGTAAATGGCGATAAATACGACCAACAAATGTTTTTTGATCCGATAGTGACATTGATATATTGTTAAGAAGCGCGCTGTAATTTTTTATTCGCACCGTGAAATTGAAAATACCCTTTTACATGAGCACCAAAAAATCAATCTTTGCAACAAGGTGGTTTGTTTCCTTACGAAACTTGGGAATTTTTATCTGCGATTATAAAGAAATCTGTAAAGTAACATAGAGAAGGAAAAACAAGTTAAGAAGCTCAACATTGAAATTGATAACCAACATTTTAATTTAGAAAAATAAATATGTTCTGTTTGCTATTTGAATGATGTCACAACAAAATATCAAAAACATGACAAACACGGACGCACGCACAAAGTTATTTTTTCTACGAAAAAAGCCTTAATAACCAAAGAATAAATTCTTTGTTTCTAATCAAACCATTTGAAAGATAATTATCCGTTTATTAAACTTACCTAAATATGTTCAAGCGAAATAAGATGAACTTACGTTTTGAATTTTTCACATGTCTCACAGTAACCGCGAAGCCTTTGCCCCTGGCAGGTACTCGATACTGTATGAGAGCGGCGTTTTGTCTGGATATCAATTTACGTTGTGGTCGTCTATCGCAGGACTCTACTAGACGCTCATCATCCCAAGCATCCGCTGGCCAAACTTGCCCATTTAATTCCCAACCATCTACCCACTATAAAGAAACTCGCTATAAACACTATATTTATTCCAAATAATAAAGCAATCAATTTTATCGATATTATTCAATATAATTCATTATAGAATGCATTTACTATGGCTAAAAGTATACATTATTGTTTGCAAAGAAACAGCCTCGTAGTTTAAAACCCCAAACACCAAAAGTACTTTGATAAAAAAAAATAAGTAACTTGTTAAGTTTTTAAATAACATTTACAATACATAATTAATAAATGGTTCGAGTAATAGTATTTAATAATTTATCCATCTAGCGAAATTTCCTTACGAATTGTTTTTATTTTTATAAATGCTAAGGACAAAAGTCAAAAATTTTCATAAAACCTACAAATGTAAGAAGTAGCTAGTGCAAGTAATATTTTGAAATACAATTATGAAACGAGAATTGTGTATTTTGTAGATTGATATGTTGCTCATTTAAATTTAATTGTTAAACAAAATATTGTTAGCAAAACCAATAAATATATTTTTACATCTGTAATTGTATTTATCTGTTGTATCTTTTGTCGTAAAATATTAGTTTGCATGTTATAGGAAACATTAGTTTGGTACGTTTTTGAATATTTAATAAACATAATTAATGTTGTCAATAATGTTTATCATTCATATTTTTATTCTACAATCTTTCTAAGAAGTTAGTACACAGTCAATGAAGTTCTAAAGGAAAAATCAATATCTTTTATCTTAACTAAGAAGATTACAGAGACTTCTTTGTAATTGTAAGCTTTTGATGTACTATTTAATACCTAGGGTATTAAGACGTTCGAGCCTATTGAGTTGGTGATTACTAATTAAAGAGACGAAAAAGTGAGCATCTTTTATATACAAGGGCCAAAGATAGCAAAGCTTGTTTGCCTAGAATAGTTAGGTTTTAATATGTACAGTCGAAATACAGTAATTATTTAAAGCGAAATATTAACAATATACGAAAAGAAAGTGTGTTAAAACTAAGCAATGATTTAAAAGAGGATTGTTAATATACAAATATAATAAATATTTATTACCGCAACTAGTCCACCGTTTTCACATGGTACATCCAAATAGTTAAATGTGACTTGAATTCTCTTGTCGGGATCGGTGATCATGTAGATTCCACACACGGAAGGTTCGTCCGAAGGCGATTTGTAAAACATCTCACCTTCTTCAGAGGTGACTAGAAAACAATCTGCCAGCAAAAAATATTGACATTGCGCCGTTACAAGTAATAAAGAAATTAGTAATTAAAACCTCTAATAACAACGTAATTAAGAATCCCTGCTAACTTATAGATACAACGATTATATAGAAATCCTGTTGTTAACACATGCATATAAATACACGTATTCATGTTTATGCAGGTTTTGTCAGTTTTGAAACATTTCAAATCTAAGTTACAACGAACTGTTCTATTCCGCCAATGAAAAACGAAACTATGTAATTATATTAATGTAAACTTAAAACGGAGAAGTCCAAGAAGAATATAAATTTGAACGATGCCTTTTCATTTACATGTTATTATTGTGTAACTAAGTAAGGTTACTTATGCGAATATAAATGAAACAGTTACAAAGAGCAGTTTAATTTTATTAATAAAAGGAATTATTTTAACTCGAACACTGCAATTTTAATCCAATTTATAAATCTTTGTTCGTTACGCTAACAGTAACACGTTTCTAATATCTGGCATCTTAGGTAAGCTATAGTTTTAAAAGGAAATTAATTTATTCTATACCTTCAGCTGGATCTATAACTCGGTGTGTGGGTTCAGGCAAGCGGCGGACTCTTGGGAACCACGGCAAAGCTTGTACAGAGCTCTGTCGCCGAGGGTATTCCTGCCCCTAAGAATAAACAATTTGAAATTTATATTGAATATACTCTTTAAATTTTTAACAAGGCGCATCGGTCACAGAAATTCTTTATTATAAATTACTAGCAAACCATACCACGCGTTGCTTTGGCTAAAATGTTAGTTAAATTACATTGTGGTAAACTATTTACGGAGAAAGTTAGAAGAATATCATTCATGGGCATCACCTTGCTTTTTATATAGATGATCTTCTCTATAATTTGAATTTCATTTACACTTCAGTCTGAGTAAAACATGGCCGGCTATGTAAACACCAAAATTCGTAAAAGTAATAACTTTTAATTTCACTGTATTGCGTTTACTACAATATAAAATTTACTTATACTTTAGCCGCAACAACACGTGGTGGTTATGATATTTAATTGTAGCAAATATTAAATGTCGATACATTTAACACAGCGCCATCTATTGAATACTCTCACTTTGTTAGAATCGTTTGGAAGTAATAAATATTTGTCACTATCAGATATTAAACAAACAATTTGAAACAAAATAGTAATGCGTCTGTAAATTGAGATATAAGTTATCCTATCTCTCAAGTTGTATCAAACTACACGCTGTGGGCAAATTTGATTAAAATCGGTTAAGTAGTTTAGGAATCCATCGCAGACAAACACTGTGAAAAGAAATTTATAAATATTACGATTATTATGTTTGCCAATTGGTATGAATTCAAGAAAGGACATTGGAATGGTCTTCATGTTTAATAACAATTTGCGATATACTTTATTAATATCAACCACATAGTTTTAATAAAGGTTTATAAAAATAGATATGAGTTTATATGTGGAAGAAAGTTTAACACATATAATAGGCTCTTTAGACCATCTTGTTAGCAAGGGTCACATATTTCAGGCTTATATAGACAAGAAACAGAATTGTATTGTAGGTTATTCCACGTATAGTCAAATTCTTTTATGTTAATGAAGTTACTCGATAATTGAACTATTCATAAAGGAATAATTATTTTCAAATTCTCTTGCAAAATTAAGGGTAGACGATGTGTAATTTCTGTTTGACCTTAATATAGCTTCTAACACAGATACTATCCTTTGACTACGGTTTAACGTTGCTCGTTGAATAATATTGTACATAATATCGGATATAAACTCGTACGAAGTAATGAAAAGACGTTAACAATGTTTTTCAGTTATAAATATTTCTTGAAGATAGAAAATGTTGCAAAAAATGTTGGTAATGTGAAAACAAAACGAGTAAACGGTGATATGTTATCTAGTTTTTCATTCAGAGTAAATAACATTTTTTTTATTTGGTGTCATTTAAACAAAAAACATAATTTGTCTAACTAAAAATGTTTCAAATACATTTAACGGTAACCATAGTTTGCGCTAGTATAATTGGATATTACAAATACAAACATAATAATGCTGTTAGATGTTAATATTTGTTTCCTATAATCGAAATAACAGCGTAATTTATTTCTGTCATTGTATTACGAGAATGTATTGCTTAAATCAACCATAAGGATAATTCTTGACAGAATGTCGAGATTTTCCCTAAGAAATACAAAATAAATCACAAGAGAATTGTTCGATATTAATATAACAGAATTTCTTATAAGAACACTCTTTGGAATTAGTAACATTAGCAAATTGTAGCAAAAACATGTGTCAATTGTTACCAAAACGTAACTAAAAAAGTTTGATATAAACGCCTCCAGGTTGTTAATGTTATTAAAAGCTATTAAATCTTACTTGTAGCTCTAAAAATAGCCATAACAAAGCCTGTGGTACAGATCCGAATCCATACTTTGTTTAAAAGCTGGATAACTAGATGAATTAAAGTATTAAGGCAACCGGAATCCCTCTCATATACATCAAGCACTTCTTTAGATAAAGTGTAGTTATAGCGTGATGTAAGAGCTTGGAATTAATCACAAGTATCTATTAACTGCCATTAGTACAATTTAATCTATGACGCTATACACACTCTAATACTCTAATTTGGCCGATTTATACTCGTAAATATATTTCTATGATTGGCAGGATACTGATTAGACCAAGCAAAACTGATCAACTGTTTTATATCGTTTGCTATTGTAAATTATAAAATGATTATTAATATTACAGAATCTATTACTTATATTATTTCAAAGTTTGATTGTTTAAGTTAATTTTAGCTTTAGTTCATTAATTTAGTTACTAATAAACGTATTTGCCTATGTATGACATTAAAATTTTTTGAACACACGATTTCCAATAATGAAGCGAACAACTTCAAATGGTTCAAATTAAAAGTTTTTCTATAAAAATTCGGAAAAGATCAGTAGAATTCATTAAAGAATAAATTTTAAGTAATATTATTTATACTTTTCCGCACTGTCCGTTGGAAGCCTAGACACATTTATGCAAATTAAGGTCCGTAGTTCTTACTGAACAACTTAACAGGCAAACATTGCATACTAAAATTTGTTTATTCTGCTCGTTATAGAACTTCTTAAATATTCTTTGCACGCTATCAATTTATAAAGTATTGCATATTGTATTGCTAAAGTAGATGAAAAACTATTAAAAATTTTAAATTAAACAAACTCGGATACATCAAGCAACAGTTACAAATGAAATTGCCTTTTTAAAGTTTAATCGGTATATACTCAAAAACAATGAAATTACTATTATTTTTATTAACTTTAAATAAAACTGTAAACCTTTCGTATGAGTCTTTGTTGTAATAAAGAATAACTAAGCACCCTAGCCTTAAACAACAGGTTTTTTGTCTGTTCTACACCCGTAGAAGTGAACGTCATGATAGTCATTTACAAACCTTGTGCTATTTATTCCAAAAGTCATAATTTTATTGATGAAGAGTAAAGAATAGCAGATGGCCCAAATAAGGTATAATAAAAATATAATACATTTGAAACAAATATCAACATAAAGAAAATAATTATTTCTGAAATAATTCTTAAATCAAATATATGTTGGTATTGCAACCGAAACTTATACCTAAGTGCTCAGAATGTGTACTAAATTGTCTTCCTAAATTTCTAGATTACTTAGTGTCTTTACCATCAATCCATTACGATATAGTTACTAATAATAAAAGTAGCCAAAAACAGCTAAGTAATGTTTAACAAACAAAATATTATAGGCAATATATTTCAGCCTCTTTTCAGACTGTAGTTGCTTCAGACATTTTTATGACGGAGTAAGTGGGTTGACACCCACGGGCATATTGCCGACCTCCCGTCAATATTTCTGGAGGACATAAATAATCTTAACAAGTAAACGTGACGTACTTAAATATTATATCCTTGTATCCTCGCCGAATTTTCCCTCATATTGTTCTTGAAGGAGTTACTAAGAGCCATTCGTATATATTTGATTTATTTCATACATTCCTTTTACGAATACTCTACTTTATTTCTTTTTTGTACATTAACTTCGATGATCACATACTATAGCTAAAAATAGGAATGATCTCTTAGTAAAGTTATTGATAGTTAGTTATTAATTAAATCATTACCTAACAAAAGTCTTCCCTTATGAAAAGTGTAAACCTTAAAGTTTAAATTCTTCATATCCATATGAAGTATTATAAAAGCTGCGATACAACGTAAGCCAAAGCAAAAGTTATAGATTTTAGTATCTGAATTATATAAAAAATATGGATCATTACATATTTATTTAGGTACATAAACGTATTAAAGGCTTGATGCGCTTTTTTTATCCGCGTGAACACTTCCATTGCTTCGGTTATAGAGGATGAAAAAGGATCTTTATCTTCTTGTTAAACATCGTCTTTCATTATCTATGCCATGTTCAAGTTTACATTTGATAATCACATATTTATACATAAAATCTCTATTGCCAAATAACTATATCTAAAACGTTAAATACAAAGTTTAAGATCTAATTGTTTGCAGCTAGTTATTAACAAGTTTTCTATTTGCAATTCTTTACTGTAAATAGAAAACTCGTTTAGTAATACGCTTTATAACAAATGCAGAGATTTACGTGAATATTACTTTATGTTATGTTTAAATAAAAGATACGTCTTCAATTCTTTTCTGCTCTATATACGGCGGAAACCGCATAAAAATTGCGAGTCATTCTTGAAGATATTTACACTCTGTTCAGCAAACTCTGTATACTATGATTCATAACTATTTCCTACAGATTTATTTTCGACTGCCGAGTGGCTTTGAATGTAATAACCTTAAGTATCTATCGTACAATACGTGATGGGCATAATAAAGCCTCACTTTCCGAGGGAAGAAATTTTTAATGACGCGCAATTTTTAGATAATGTTATCACTTATACTAAATATACATATATATAACCCATTATACTTTTATGTTATTTTCTGAACAAGCTTTACCTTTAGGAGAGTCTCTAGTATTATTTGCTAATCTTAATTTAAATATATTGCGAAGTTTTGCACAACATTGTCACCGATCGATAATATATCAATAATTTTACTGTATCTAATAAATCAGTTAAAAGTAGAAAAGAAAACTAACATTCTGGAACGATACTAAAGTAAGTTAATAATGTAAATACTGTCCAAAATATATTATCATAGCCCGCTTTAAATTTACTTTTTCACCATTTTACATACATTACAAAATTAAAACCCCAATCACCGTTTAATATATTACTTTCTTTACTTGTGTTTCTGCAATCTATCATTTAGAAAATAAAATGGTTACAAATGTTTTATGACGTAAATTTATACAGTAATTACATACCAATAGTTATTCCCATAATCTCTGCTAATATTTAGAGTAAGATAATTAAAAACAAAACCGTCATGAAGCTACCAGTTGCTATTTTTAATAAAACCGGGGCTCCATGGAGGTAATACAGAAATAAGCCAATAAATAAAGGATTATATTGACTTGTCTAAAATAATTTACAGATATTACAAGAAATTATTTATTTACTTCATATCTTAAATATCAGTATAAGATAGTTATTTGATAAAGATCTCAATAAAGCTTATGATAACTGGTCAAACTTTGGTGAATGCTACATTTAAAGTTTCCTGGGTCCACTTTACACAGCTTATGCAAATTAACCAGAGTTTACATGAAAGGGTGTTAGAAGTTAAACATATACAACTTATGGATAGAAGACAATTATCGAAAAGTTGTACCCATATTATACAACCTTCGCTAGATATAAATAACAAGGAATAAAAATGTTATTAGGTTATTTTTTATTGTATTTCATTATGCTTGAAGTATGTTTTAATATAAAATCGCTAAATATGTTGAAACGACTTCAGCAATAATAACAGTTGCAGTTTTGGTAGGTTCTTAAACTTTTTTATTTATTAAAGAATTAGTGTAGAAATCCTTCACAAAAACACTGCTTTAACTCTTATTATGGGAGTCAACATAAATTACTAAACTTTAGTGTTCTCAGTTGCTTTTCACGTCGACCCTTTGAATTAATTTTAAGTTTGAACTCGTTTAAGTTATATATACATTTTAGGCTTATCTACAGGCGTTGTTTGGCGTTAATCTTAAAAACGAGATTTGATTTAACAATTTATGTTGCAAGAGACATTAAGATTTAATATTATTGTAAGCATTTATTATACATAATATCGGGGAAAAAGATACGCGACAGCTGTTGCGTCTTCTGTATACGAGTGTAATAAACGAAGGCGTGGTTGAATATCGAGAAAATGCTGATAAAATTATTATATCTAACATCATAGATAATACAAACTCAGACTAATTTTACTATTATGGAATAAACCTTTATAATCTGGTGAACATGTACGCAACATTTAGAGAATTATTAGATACGATTGATTTAAAATATTAGATGATAAAACTGTTCTGTACTTAAAAGAGTAGTAAAGAACGTGAATTTTCATATAAAAAACGTTACAGAGTCATTATTATCATCATTGATACGTTATAGCTATTATTAAGATAATTTAATTAATAACTTTAATATTTTATTTGAGTACATAAATTTTAGTACAAAATTGGTTTTTCTTATTCTAGCTACAACAAGGATTATTCAGAACTGACGTTTTGAATTGTCGACATATTTGATACCAGAAGATTATTTCAGAATTTCTTAAAAATATAACATTTGGGCAATATAATATTAGTAGTTGTGTTGTAGCAATTTTACATTAAAGTAAAGATATTAATCTAGAATTGTAACAGAGCGATAGCTTAATTTAAAAATAAAGTTTGTTATCAGATCTTAAAAATTATATGGACTGTTTAGTTTTAACTGTGTTTTTTATTGTATTATTCGATATGAAAAAAATTGTCTGTATTTTTGTTAATATTATTAATACATTAATAACTTTTGTATTTTTAAATGTAATTCTTGAATTGGTTTGCATTTTATTGAACACAATCACACACATCTAAGAAATCACTTCTACATAAAATTCTCCAAACGTAATCGATCGTTTAACAGAAAACATTGAATTTGTTGAAAACATTGAATATTATTCTAATTATTAACATTTATATAATGTATATTACTTTAATCAATTCCATTTACATTTTATACAAGCTTTACTCTTAATGTTACGATTAAATGAAGCTATTATTGTACTTCTTTATATTAAGCTATTATTCTTAATTTTGTAATGGAGTAAAAAACATTAAGGTAACAAATGTTCGACTGAAACTTTTAATTCGTAGATTTTGGTTTTCGGTTTTTTCACACTGACTTTACTTTATCTATTCATTATAAACAATTTAAAAAATTACAAAATTATGTTGAACATTAAATTTATTTTAGTTTTTAATTTCAATTATAATAAGCAAATAATTCCATACTTATTATATAAGAATAAATAATGATATTAAAAAAATCGCTTACCGGAAAAGTTAGGCAACTGATGAATTCGCTGGTCGCTATCAGAACTAGTGCGAAAAGAAGTATTCTCATTTTGATATAGTTGAAGTTGATCACTTTACAGTGTTGAGGAAAAGTTTCGTGGGATGGAAGGCTGTGTTGCTCGGGGCTCTTTCGACGAGGTCGGTTAAATGAATGGGGCGGGTTTGTGGGTCCAGCTCCCTTTATAGGGCCACAGTGTTACTGCGCACCCTCTGATGCGCTTTCTGTTCTCACAAACTTATTAGGTACAGATAGACATTTCACGCACTGTATTATTACATTCAAAGTTAACCATCTCTTCCTACATTTATAACTAACTAATATTTAAAGTAGAACTGAATTTTTGTTAAATCATTACGATAGGAATTTATACAGGTGTATAGCAAATGTTTACAACTCCTTGGTAAGACGTTATAATTTTTTAGTTAAAATTTTAATCACTGCTTATTTACTAAGCAAAATTATAACTTGTTAATAGTAATGATATTTCTAATTAATATAGTTTAAATGTATATACACAAGTTTTAGTTTGACTTAGTGATTTAATGGTTAAGATTAGGCTTGGAAAAATAGCTTGAAAAGTAAGAACTATTCTCTCTGCGTTTCTGCTATATAATTATATGATGTTTATATCAGCCAAAGGTAGTATTTTAAAATATAACACTTTTAAATTTAATATTGTTCTTTATTATAGTAAACACGTTTCTCAATCTAGTTTAATGAGATTTGCAAAGAAATGTGATAAACTCTTTTATATATTTGTCGCAATCTGTATTATTACTTTATTAAATAATGTTAAGCACTTAAGTACAAACTTAAGTATTAATGAAACTATTTTCTGAACTTATGTTTAATTGTTTAACTACTAAGTTTTTTTCACAGAGGTCCCTTGTACGAATCTAGAACTACACAAATGATAGGGTTTTTATGATGACAAGCATTTTCGTTCTCAGTCTGCATTTAATTTTTGAGTTTGGTCGTTAATACACGTCATTTAAATTTGATGTTATAAGGGAGACCCCTTATAACATCAAATATAGACATATTAATTAAGTGTATTAAAAATTGTAGTACTTCTCCTGTTTGTGGAAACCAAACGCAACAAATTGTTTAATAAATTAACTAGTATTAATACTTTAAACATTTGAAACAATGTAATTTAAAATTTAAGTAGCGAATGGTGAATACCAGGTTTAAATCATTATTAGTACGAACAATATTAAAATCTAAGATAAAATATTCCATTGTAAATTTATGGTCAAACAGTTGATTTCATTTGCTTCACAAGTTTATTTTCAAGTAACGTTACTTATTCAATTGTAAGATAAAATACACCGTACCTCAATAACTTTTAATCCCTTTTAAGTAATGATAGCTCGCTTGCTGATTTTAATATTAAAAGTTGGTATCCTGAAGTTTGTACGTTGGAGAAAATCAACAAAGCAGGACTTAAGCCCCCAGGTACCGTAATCCACAGTCCATAGAGCGAAACTGAAGCCAGATAATTAACGTTGGGAGTTCGGTATTTGTTATCTGAGAGCATACAAAATGAATCTTCTGATTTTCTTTTCTGATTAATTAAAATCGTTACTTGCCATTTTTAAGAATAAAACCTTTTCAATTTGTAAAGTAATAGTTAAAAAGGAGAAAACTAAACTAAAAACATTAACTCATCATTAAAAGGCACGAAATAGATATTTCCTACTTTTCTAATATTTGGGTAACTTTTCCGACCATATTTAAAAAACATTGCGTTAAATTAAAAGTTTAGGCGTCATAATGTATGTGGTTAATATATATATAACATTTTGCTTATAAAGTCATATTTTTATTAATATTTGATTATAATAAACCGTATAAAAAATTCTGGTAATAAGGAATGTATTCTTTTAAAATATCATAATCATTATTTCAATCAGTCGCTATCTAATACTGATCATAAGCTTTCTTAATTACAAATATTATTATGTCAAAACCCAACAACAGCAGGAAGTACCCAAAAAATATCAAATAGCGTGTGTGTTACCAAATAATAACGATTTATAAGTAAGATAATTGGTCCATTTTTACACCAGAGCAAAAATAAACGGGAAAATGACATACCAGTTAAAATCAAAGAAGTAGTTTAATACTAACTTTTTTAAATTATACTTTGAACAGAATGTGGAAATTAATTTCCAAGGAATGAACACATATAACATACTAGCAGAGTTTCATATAAAGTTTGACATGTTAAAGTAATTAAACTTTGAAAGTACGAGCGCAAGAAAGTTTGAATGCGGAAGTTGTAGAAAAAACTTTGAAACATTTATTTTTAGTAATATTAATGCGAAATGTCTTAAAGACTAGTTAAAACGAAACTCGAGAATTAAATATTTTATCTTATCTATTGATACAACAGCTTTGAATAAAATAAACAAACGAAATCGACAATATAGGCAGTACTTACATTTTCCCTTTCATTCAAGATTTTCGATAAGCGGCGATATTGTCCGATCCCCAAAATATTTAGCCTGCCTTTGATTCATTAATTATTATTAAACAATAAAGATTTCAGATAATAGATACTAATGAATTTTTACGCCATTTTATCATTTGATACTATCGTCGTATTCACAGATACCTGAATATAAAAAGTGCACAGCGTTTCGTCAATACTAAAAAAATATTGAGTTTATCATCGACTAATAATTCTTGTCATGGAGAGTCCTTTCTACTTGATAAATTTAATAAAAGTTAAAATAGTTACTAACATATTCGTTATAGTTCGACGTTATAACCATACTAGTGAGACAATTATTGTCTCTATAGTTTGCTTTTCCAATTATTCTAGCTAATGCCCTGGCCTGGCCTTTGGTCTAATTCTGTGTTCCATCATTCATAATTCCGTCATCACAATCTCTCTTTCTTTTAAACCAGTTTTCTGTATAGTTGCATGGAAACTAGTTTCTTTACTCTACGATCTGTTAGACTTTAAAATGAGTTTGCATCATACAGACAGCTCGCAGTAAAGCTTTCTTTAAGAGAATACCGACTTCACGTATATTATCATTAATATGTATGTGTGTTCTTATGTTAATATTAAATATACAAGCCTTTTTACAGTACATGTTACGATCATATTTTTATGTATTACGTTTATAGTGATTTGTATTTTCTTTTCAGCCTTCTATATGTTCCCCTTGCAGGGACAAGGCCTTCTCTCATAATGAGAGAGTATTTGGCCTTAATCTACCACTGGCCAAGTGCGGTTTGGCGGATAAAGCTAGTGATATTTATTTTCATAAGACCGAGGTCCCAAACCACTCGGCTATCATGGCTCACTTATTTGTATTATTATATATATTAAATTATTTTTGTACATGTGTATCTTTATCTTATATTATTACACCGTTACTTTCGTTATTAGCTCAAATCTACGGTGAACTAAGAGAGAAAGGCTGACATAATACCCTTTGGTATTACGTAAGACTTTCTGTACAATTTTTATAAGTGCCAATATTTAGTGAGTTACTCAATAAAAATACTTAATTAATGATGACTTTTTTAAGTTGTCACTTAACAAATTGTTAACATACATAATGCTAAGTTGCCTACGGTCGAAGTGGGTCGAACTCATTGCTCGTCTCCTCAAATAGTTATTTTGCATTTCAGGCAAATATAACTGACGAAGTTGGGTCACGGGCAATTTGCAAAATATCAAAAATTATTGAACATAAAATGGTAGAATAACTTTCCACAAGATTCTTAACTATTTCATGCAAAATTCATTTCAGTTAATTGTATTTTATGTCGTCTGGTCGAATATTTAATGGATCATTTTAAATGTTTCTTGTATATTACACTTTTATTACTATAGCCGATAATGGATATCGGTATTTTTATTTTCAGTCGTAACCTAAAGCACTCAGGGTTTTATAGATCTAGCTATTGCTGTATTTGTCGCCTTTTTCATTTGTTTACAGGCTATTACTTGTGGTTAAAGTACCGAACATCGTTATGAGATCGCCTCAGTCTATAATCAATAGCATCCCTTTACCTTGGTAAAATGTTTACAGGTATTAAGAAACAATAATCGTAATTGTTTACCACAAAAGAAAGATTATTGTTAAAAAACACTAAACAAATGCACTTATTGATTATAATTCAGTAAATATTATAAAAAATGTCTATCAACATTGCGAAGTAACTACAATGAATAACGATAATACCGATAGGTGAAATATTTATTGTAATTTATTGTACAAATAAATGCTGTGGTAAAAAACACAAATACAAACAAATATGTTTTATCTAAATGTTATCTATATATATAAAATTAATGTTTGTCTGTATGTCATCGATGAACTCATAAACGACTGGACCAATTATTATGAAAATAGGTACAGATATGATTTTTCTGCGGAGTAGGTTTGTATAATATGCTTATTAATGCTACTTGCCACCAGATGGCACTGCGGAGTAGCAACTTCTGCCCGTTCAACCGATTGTCATGAAAATCAGTATGACCATGTATTTTTACACAGAAGAA
>DWHU01000804.1:0-15701 GCA_018247975.1 Parides photinus | reverse complement strand
TATGTGTGAGAAGGGTGTGAATGTGGACCTGGCATATGATAGAGATGAGTGGAAGAAGAGGACATACTGCGCCGACCCCAAGTAATTGGGATAAGGGCTAGCGAATGATGATAATTAACTATGTAAATACTGTTCAATACACCATCAGATTACTGTTAATTTGTAAATTTAAATTATACTTTAAAATATACGTACATAAAACAATAACTTATCATGAATATTAATTTTTATTGCTAGATTTATTACATAATAAAATAAATAATACATTTAATAACAAAAAAGAATTATACATTAATTTTAACATTTTTTTCATTCAAACCTAGTGTCAATAATATCATTCCACATTTTTTTTTTGGACTATGATAATTTTTATATGTAATGTCACTTTGGTGATTACCAGTATACTATTAGGACTGTATTCATTATATCTATAAATATGGTCGAAAATTCTGTACATGCCTTAATTAATAAACTTAAATAAATAATGAATTTACTTATAAACAGAGGTATAATTAGCATTTAACTGGCAACATTCAATGTGATTTGTGTGATCCTATGACCAGTTGATACATAAGTACATTTTTTTTTATTGATAATTCAATAAATTAATCAAAATTATTCAAACTGGTTTCTTTAACAAATATTGTTACTTTGATTACATTTTAACTAATGTTCATGGACCCATTTTACATCGACTTAGGTTATCCAGTTTAAGATCATTAGTCTATTCTACCTACCTACCGGCCTTCTACCTTGTTATTTCCTAAAATTCAAATGTAAACAATAACACCATATTACATCTGTTGTATTCGTGATCAAACAGGAGAGACTTACTCGATTACTACATTAATTTTCATTGTGTCAGTTATATGGATATACGGCATTGAACATAAGATGGATTCGAGGAAATCAAGTTTTTCATCTATTACAGAATTATTTAGACCAAATAATCCTAAAAGGCTCCGATCAAGAGATCTCAGTAGTACCCGTTTAAATGCTCTGAAAAAGGAAATTGAGACCGATACCCACCTGATTCCTTTAAGTAATTATAAAATCGACTCACGTTTTTTACTATGTTTATTATGTTTTTTATTACGTACATAAATATACATAATATGGTCATCAGCTTAAATCATCATTGTTAAAGGCTTTTCACGTCGACTGCAGAACATAACATTTTATAATAATACTAACAAAACAAAATAAAATGTTGATATCTTTGAAATTTACTTATCAATAAACGTTTAGAAGAACTTTACTCGCGATTTGGAACGGATCCTGTAAAAGGTCTTTCGAGTGGAGTAGCAGCGGAACTCTTGGAATACTATGGACCTAATACCCTAACTCCTACAACACAGTTTCAATGGCCAAAAATGCTGCTAAAGTGTTTGTTTACTGGTAAGATATCAATAATTTCATTCACTATTTTTTTTATTTATTCCTTTGACTAATTTAAGATGGGTTTTTAATAATGAGAAGGAAAATTAAAAGTGAACAATAAAATGTCGGCAAATCTACGTTACGATCCATTTAGCAATTTTATAAACTTAGTTCTCGATTTACGACAAAATTAGTTTTCGCAACTTCGGACGTAGATCGACATGGTTATAATAAAAATTTCATACAAAAATAATGTAATAGACATATACAAATTTTCTTTTTCAAAGGCTTTTATTTCTTTTATCAATTGTCAGAAACGTCAAAGACTATATTAGACATACATATACGTGACGAAAACTATAAAAAACGTATACATTTTAACAGTTGATATTTTTTATGAAATTTTTCGTCATAAGTGCGAATGGTCGTAACTCGTGAACTGGCTGTACATTTAATTATAAAACCCTTTACTAAATAAGGACACATATTATAAAACCATATACTTACATATATTAGAGTATAAAAAGCTATTTATTTTACAAATGCCATTTTAAGGTTTTTCGATATTGATTTGGCTCGGTGCATTGCTCTGTTTACTTGCATACGCAATTGAATCATCAATGAAAGCACGCCCTAGCACTGACAACTTATACTTAGGCTGCGTTCTTGTGGCTGTCGACGTCATCTGCGGCAGCTTCAGCTTTTTGCAAAGCTTTAAAAGTTCAAAAGTAAGTGTTACTGCGTCTTAAAAAACAACATATATTTATTTGAAACAAGGGCAAAAACTCAAACAATTAATTTTTTCTAAGAATCTGTTCTTAACTACGTAAAGTGAATTGTTTTATTTTTAGATTCTAAAAACATTTAACAACATGATTCCCATGTTCACACAATGCATTAGGGATGGTCTGTGGAACAAGGAGATGCCTGTTGCCAAACTGGTGAAAGGTGATATTGTTCATGTGAAAGCTGGAGATGTGATTCCAGCCGATATTCGCATTATAGAAAGCAAAGGATTTAAAGTGAAGTTCTATAAACGTTTACTTATTTTGCAACATCTCTTTTTATTTATTAAACTCTCTCGAGATGCTAGAAAGTCGATTATTAACAATTGGTATAAGCAATATCTTGGAACTTACAAAAATTGCAAATGACCCACAGTAATTACTTTCCAGACGAAATTACAAAATACATACATTCAGTCCTCGATTTACACGATATATACGTTCGTGAAAAATCCTGTAAAAACAATTCGTGCAAAACAAAACACAGAGTTGATACAAAGTGGAAGGATATGTTAAATTATCCTGAAACATTTGTAAATAACGAAGGGATTGGTTAATGCACATTCAAATTTAAAATATTCGTCATTCGTAAACAAAATAATTTACCCAAATGGCCTAAATGACCATCATAACAATTATTATTTAAAGACACCGAAGTAAAGTTCAGTCTTTGCACCAGATTTGAGAAAGAGTGTCATTAATAATTTTGAATTTATTTTTAGTAGAGTACGTTCGTCAATATTATAATGGTCAATGATATAATATAAAACTATCAGAAAAAAATGTGTAAAAGTAAGCCGTGTTATTCCAGTACGGTGCCTATCGAAGGACTGGTGTATATATAAAAAAAATCTGCATTAGAAACCGTACAAAACGTTGACAATATATGTATATGCACAAATTATATGAAACTTAACGATATTTGTTATTGATTACGTTTACAAACGTGTTGATTTTAATTCTATTACAAATGAATATTCTCAAATTCTTTGATATCATCAAAAAGTATTCTTAATATATCAAAAATTTCAGGTTGATAATTCTTCATTAACTGGAGAATGTATAGCTGTAATACGTTCGAACACAGACGGTATTGCTAATATATTAGAATCACAAAACGTAGCCTTCTTTTCAGCACAATGCGTGGAAGGCTGGGCATATGGTAATAAAATATTTATTTACAAAAAATATTTTTTACTGTTACAGGAAATAGCTACAAATTTTTGAAAATGATTTTAATCCTGCAGTGTCAATATACATGTATCGCATTAAAATGCGGAAGTTATGATATGAAGACATCCGTAGTTTGTGTTTGATTATTTATCGGAAAATAAGTTTTCTAATGTGGCAGGCATTACTATGATTATATAAATGAATTCGGAAGTATTTAATAACTTTTTCTTATAGGCGTCGTATTATGCTGCGGCGATTTAACAGCTCTTGGACGGGTAGCTGGTTTAGCCGCAAGACTACAGCCAGCACCTTCGCCGTTATCGCGCGAAATTAGTCGCTTCATGAAATACACGTCGGCCTGGGCATTGGTTCTGGGAGTTTTTATAGCTGCTTCTTCACTTATACTTGGATATCCATTTATACAGACGACGATATTTGTAATAGGAATTATAGTCGCCAACATCCCCGAAGGTAATATTTTACTGTCGTCAGTAGCATAAATCGCTAAATAGCACAGAAATATCGAAAGTGTAAGCTTTCTAATTTGTTTTTTATATACGCCGAAACAACGACAACAGTAGTACTGTGACTTAACTTATTACAATATAACTAGTAAAAATATAAATCTCCAGACCCCTTTTTTGTTTATCACTGTGAGACATTAAGACAAGATTATATTTTACTTCTTAGTCAGTGCTCTTCAACCGGAACATAATAATAATTTTAAGCACAATTTTACAGGATTGCAACCAACTGTAACAGCTTCATTGACTCTAACAGCTCAACGTATGGTCAAGAAAAAATGTCTTGTGAAAAATCTTGAAGCGATTGAAGCTTTAGGAGCCGTCGCCATAATATGTTCAGATAAAACTGGTACACTGACGAAAAACAAAATGTGTGTACGCAATATATGGTTTTGGGACCGGAATTTCTCCGCAAAGGATACGAATTTTAAAAGTATTTATGAAATATTTTTACAACAAAGTTATATTTTTTTCCTATTGGCTATATTCGCTGTTTGCTTTTAATTCATCGTCACTCTACTCCTCTATGTAAGTCTTAAGTTTTATTTCACTTTTAAATGCCTCTTTTGTTATAAATATTGTTTTTCTTGTTTTACAGAACTTATAGAATATAATGAAGGTATGTAAGGAGTGTAATTATCGAAGCATAAGCAAGAGAAGTTTCATGTATTTCTTCGATTTAGCTCATGATTAAAAACAATATTACTGTGTATATTTCAATATTCCAGTGGCAATTTTGCATAAGAATTAGCATATTTTGTAATTGAAAATTTCAGCATTAACTGCTCTAAAAATATGTGGAGCTTTGTGCAGTTCAGCAACAATAACTGACAATGGAGAGACACATGGCGATGCATCTGAGACGGCTATTTTAAATTTTTTGCGCACTTTTGACGACCCTTTGTCAATAAGGCATAATTTTCCAAAAACTGTTGAAATTCCTTTTAACTCTACTAATAAATACCAAGTACGTATTATTCATAAATAATCTCTAATGCCAAATAAATTTAAATAAGAAACAAATTACATTCATAACTCTCTTTATTGGTAATAAAAATAAATTCTCTATATTTTCATTGTCCTCGAAATATGAGATATATTTAATGGTAGTATTAACTGAAACAAATTATGGATTTTAGGTCAGTGTACATTTTCATAAAAACATGTCACGATATCTGCTTGTAATGAAAGGTGCTCCGGAATGCATACTAATTCGTTGCAAAACAGTTGCTTCGGAGAATGGCAATGTTCTTATGACCAGAGACACTAAGGATGCGGCAGAAAAGGCTATTGAAGACCTTGCAAACACTGGTGAGCCAAAGTAAAATAATAGATATAATGAGACAGAAATTTTTAAAATTTATTATCCACCAAGCTGGCAAAGTGCGATTTGTCGCATGTCACATATCAACAAAAGATATTGTTCTTGGAATACGTCGGTTTCCCCACGACGTTTTTCTGCACCAGTATAAGTGATTATTTGCTTAATGTGGTTTGTAAATAAATTGCAGGTGAAAGAGTGTTAGCTTTCGCCGATTTAATACTTGATCCCGAAGAGTTCCCCTTGAACTATCAATTCGATACGGAAGAAGTAAATTTTCCATTAGACAACCTTCGTTTCATTGGTATCGTAGGAATGAAAGATCCACCTCGAGAAGAGGTACAAAATTAAAATGTTACACAATCATGTTTCAGAATAATTCGTTTGTGTATATGTGCATTAACTTTTAGTTCTCGGGTGCCTGATCCGTGAACGCTAACTAGCCTAGAAAGCTGACATTGTTCTTAGAACTATCCATGCTAATTTCATCAGAATCTATATGTATATTTAACTAATTTGAAAAATTATAAATTAATATTAAAAAAATTATTAAAAACTTAATTTAAAAAAAAGTTGTTTAAAGCTTTAGTTTATATAGTTATGTAAACTAATGCTAGTATAGGTTTAGATTATTATTTTATAGAAAAAATTGTCACGGCCAGGAATTGAAGCTGGGAATACAGTAGGTAACTAAATGGTATAAGCATATATTTATTTATTTATTTATTTAATATTCTTTATTGTACATACACTTACACATAAAAAACAAACATATATGTTAAGTACATGTCCCATTTTTTTGTCTTAATGTTTATGTAAACGTTTCATCGCATTCGTAAAAATTGCATCAGGTTAAAAATGCAATTAAAAGAGTGCGAGCAGCCGGAGTTCGCGTAATGATGGTAACTGGTGATCATCCAGTTACGGCACGGGCGGTGGCGCTGGAAGTTGGCATCGCGACCTCTCCTACTTGTCATGTGATTACTGGGAATGATTTAAGAAATATGACTACAAACTTGCTTCATTTGACTTTGGAGAAGCATCAAGAGATTGGTAAGATTATTCAACATTGTTTTAAATGTGTAGTCTGCAAATCTGCGACAAGAGTTTTTTTTTTATTTTTAGTATTTTTTTTTAAATAAATTATTAAAAAAAAAAAAACTCTGAAATGCTCTCCAAAGTCATCCCAAAGAATTCGAATCGTATTCTCGGAGATGGCCCCTAGGTACCCACGTCATCGGTGACCTGGTTGTCCGGGTTCAAAAATTACCACCAATTATTGTATTATCATCTACTCCTGGGTTGTGTGCAAAATTCAGCCCTCTAGGACAACGGGAAGAGGTTCAACTTAAGCTTGGAAAATTTGTACATACGACGACAACGAAAAAACTTTGTAAGTTTATAAAATGAATTTAAAAAATCGTGGCACTCGAACAGTTGTGAACTCGAACATGAAAATGCATTGAGTCTATAAGTAGATAAAAAGATTACTTTAAAATCTTGGATCTATCACACCGTAGTGTTTGCGCGAACGTCCCCAACTCAGAAGCTGCAAATAGTAGAAGCTTGCCAAAGAGACGGCAGCGTTGTGGCGGTCACCGGCGACGGCGTGAACGACGCGCCGGCCCTGAGGCGGGCGGACATCGGTATATCTATGGGCATGACTGGCTCGCAGGTTCTTGAATTAATTAAATTATATTATTTAGTATTATAATTTTGTTGTTAATACGATTAGTTGTCAAAAAAACATGAACAATAAACGTGTCATTGTTAAACTATTACATAAAAGAAAGTAGCGTTAGTTACAACCCTTATAACTCAAGAACGGCAGAAATTATTTTTATGATTTTTTTGCTTTTGGATTTGTCTTCGTCAGTAATTACATAAAAATGGACTACCATCACACAAACTGTATTGGAAGACCTTTCACAAAATGGACGGATGAGCTGGTGAAGGCCAACGGAAACTGCTGGATGCGGACAGCGCTCTTGCGCTTGCTGATTGGGGTGAAGATACTTGGGGGAGACCTATGCTCAGTAGTGGGCGTCTGTCTGCTAATAATGTATCACAACAATATTGAAAAGAACGGATTTCGTGGTCGACAATAGTACCATTGTTGCAAATTCGCCATAAAATTCGAAAACTTTCAAGTCACATTGCAACGATGAATATTGCGTCAAAATCAAATGTGTGCAAATCGTAATCCTACTGTTATGCATTCGCGGTGCGCGGTGCATCTGGACGAACTGCTAACGCAAACCACGAACGCGAACCACGAACACGAACTGCGAACGCAAACCACGAATGCAAACCACGAACACTTACTGCGAACTCGAACCACGAACACGAACTGCGAATGCAAACAACGAACTACGAACATGAACCGCGAACCCGAACCACGAACGCGAAATACAACACAACACGAACACATTCGAACATCATCATGAGCACATCCGTACACCAACACAACAGAACATCAGAAGAGAACAGACCAGAAAAGAAGAAGTTTAATACAATTCATTATAATTAAATTCCGATGTATTTAATTGTACTGACATAATAATAAATTTTGCTGTATAATATTGTGTGTGTTTAATAATCGCAAATCTGCCCCTTAATTGACTGATACGCGGAACAAAATTCGCTGGGCTGTGCTAGTAACTTGATAAATTACAATAAATCACAAGTAACTTCTTAAGTCACCTATTTCCAAGTATTTAAGCGGCACTCATTCTAGAAATATAAAAATTTAAATTTTACTTTATGTAGAAAAATATTAAATGCTATCAATATAATAAGCTGTTTATTTTGCATTACATAGTTTTGTTGTTGTATATAATTTTTTTCAGGTATCGAAACAGACTGCGGATATTATACTTATGGACGACAATTTCGCTACGATTGTAATAGGAATTGAAGAGGGTCGAAAAATATTTGACAACCTCAAGAAATCCGTGTGCTATATTCTTATATCCAACGTGCCTGAAATATTTCCAGTTTTGATGTTTATCTTATTTTCTATACCATTACCATTAGGTGTGTATTTAATACAAAAGTTTGTAACTTTAAATATTTATATACAAATAGCGAGATTAAATCATCGAAATCTTAAATTTTATGTTTCATGCATATTGATTGGCGACCAGTACTGTAATCTTCAGCCGTCCACTGTTGGAAAAACGCCATCCCAAAGATATCCATCCATACCGATTGGTCCTCATTAATAAATAAACCAATTATCATTAATGAATAAAAAGTTATTGTAGGCAAAACTTAACGTGGTTCCTATGTTCCGTTTAGGCGTTATGACAATATTATGTGTCGATCTCGGTACTGACATGTGGCCAGCCGTATCTTTATCATACGAGAAAGCCGAAGCTGACGTGATGGTGCGTCCTCCTCGTCTATCTGAACCGTTGGTGTCTTTGCGCATGTTGAAACTGGTCTACGGACATCTCGGTTTGATAGAATTCGCTGCGGGCATGTTCGCTTATTTTACTGTAATGGCGGAGCACGGTTTCTACCCCACAGATTTATTTGGTAATGAAAAAACTCATTAAACCTAGAGAGCTTTAACCGTAATATTTAGTAGTAAGAATGGTAACTGTATGGTAAGTATTTTGAGACATGTTTTAGTTTAAGAAAATAACAATGGCAACTAATAACGAGTGATCATATTCAAAACCTATTATCTAATGCATAAAACATTTGTTATAAATTACTTGTACAATATTGTGAAATATATTGGAAGTAAACGAATGAACTACGAAATAATAGTTTCATCTATTACACCAATACTAATTACATTTTATTTACTTATCCTATGTATTAAACAGTTGACGTTAAATTTTCAAGGAATCAGGCCGCGTTGGGACAATGAAGCTATAAACGATGTTCGTGATTCTTTAGGCCAAGAGTGGACTTACGCAGAGCGGAAAGAGCTAGAGCGCGCGTGTCAAGCTACATATTTCGTAGCCGTAGTAATCATGCAAATGATGAATGGAGTCATATGTAAAACTAGATTTAATTCCATACTTGATGTTGGTAAGCACAAATTGGTTAATTCATATTATCGGTAAACATCCAATTAGCATTTGCATCTGTTCCTATACAAGATTACGTGTCGCCACATTATTATGAGCAGACCCTTGCATGAGGTTACTACAGTAAATGATGCCTGCTTGTGAGGAGAACGTCCACGCCTTCGCCTTCATATAACCTATGTGACACTTATAATGGTATAAACAGCACCACACTCACTCGTCGCCTTGAAACATACGATGTCACGTCTCGTTACTCTAGTCATTTCACTAGTTATAACGCCCTTTAGACCAAAACAGTAATTTTTGCACGGTACATCTTTGCATTACAAATAGGAGATGTGCTGGTACCAACCCCGACGGACTCAGGCAACAGAAATCTACCACCAATAATGCCATAAAGATAAAATGACGCATATTCTTTGTACAGTAGATAGACTCCAAAATACTTCAATATTTGTGTTTCAGGCATGAAAAATAAGGTATTAAATCTGGGATTAGTTTTTGAATTGTTACTTGCTTGTGTTCTTTGTTACGTGCCCGGACTCAATGAATTCTTTTCTACATACCCGTTGCGATGGTATTGGTTAGTTCCTACATTTCTGCGATAATTAGATATGCATATTTTTCCTTGTACATTAATTTAGTAGATGGGCAGTAAATTTATTTGATTCACTACTCATACACTATAATGAATAATTGTCATCACCATTAGACGCCTCTAATAATCTCCATACCGATCAGTCTTCAGATATTATGATTTAGTAATTTAAACACATTTATTTAAGTAAAACTCAAGTTTTGTAAAATTACAGGTGATATAGTATTGAATATTGTTTCAGGTGGTTTCTAGCGCTACCTTTTTCAGTGCTACTACTATTTTTCGACGAATTTCGAAAGTACTGCATACGAAATAGTCTTTTTGGTGGATGGTACAATGAACTCACTTATTATTGATGACTAGTTATCGAGTTGAAAAGAGAAATGGACAATTTTAGAAAACAATGTTTTGAAATATTAATTAAATTTTTATAAATAAATGATATGCAAAATATTTACGATTAATCCAGACCACAGTGCCAACTTGTAGAATCACTAGATGAATGTTAAGACATTCGACTAAGGTGGCGTCCAAATGTATTCAACAATGAAAATGAGAAAGAGAGAGCATTATTTTGTGGTTATCAATCACGTTATGGAAAAACGAACAATAAGTATGATTTACGGTTATATAAAATGGCTTGGAATTTATTTTATTATAAAGACAGAAGTATTTTATAAGTTGGAAACCTACCATTCAGTCGAATGAAGAAAAATATTACCTTTATTTTAGTACGATATACATATATCGTTTAATGCCATAAAATACGTATAACGAAATAAAAAAAATGTTGGCTGATAGAAGTTTATTAAGTTATTTTCATATCATCTTGACCCCTTGCAATTCTGATACAAATGGTCATCATACATAACAAAATTCTTAACAAAACAATTTAACTACTGAGCAATTCACACAAGTTCTGTTAAATATCACACTAAAATAACACATAAAGATTCACTACAAAATAATTTAGTTAATTTACTACAGTTGATATGTATGTACCGATAAGAATAAGGCACGCCTAAGTGTCAGGGTATTCAAAAAATATCATATAACAAAAAAAACTTAACATCTTTTGAGTTTCGAAAAGAACGAGATATACAGCTCTTTAATCAAATAAAACAGACACGTAAACAATTTGTAAGTAAATAAACTATGTGATTGAAAAATTTATCGAATTTAATACAAATACATAAACAAATGTTAACTTATAATGCAATACGGTTTTAAGTAATTATCACAAATCTTTAATGAACTATATAAAATATATGATTAAAAACAATACGTAAAAAAATATTTAAGTATAATGAATGTATTAAGTAAAATCATTGATAAAAATAGTTTATAGTCATAGAAGTTTAGTAAAAGAGAGTAAGACTAATCGACTGGGTTAGTATTAAATTAAAGGAAATGTTAATTCAGTATTTTAATTACATTATTACTAATACATTTTTCAGTGATTGATTTTTTTTTTCATCTAGAAGATAAGAAAAACGGATGTCTAATCTTTTATTATCTTCAATGTGCTATCAGTGTTAATACGACGTTTACGATGAGTGTGGTACGTAGCCGACGGACTCGATAAAACCTTATCGTCACTCTGTTTCGACGCAGTTGATATCTACTAATTGTTATAATTAAGTAAAAATCATTAAAGTAATTAACATTATCAACATTATATAGTGTCTATAAAACAATCGCTGTGTATATAATAAAAAAATATGTAGAGATAGTAATAAAGGATCCTAATTCCTCGAATTTTTACCTCATTAAATATAAAACAAAATTATTTCTTATTAAAAAATTACACTGCATGTATGAACGTTATTAATTAATTGTATATACAAAATTTAATAGTCAACACGAGGAACTAAACAAGGACATTATATTAATATATTTCTTATTATAATCAATAAAATATTTACTACTAATATAAAAAAAATTGCACTTTTCACTATACTTATAACATTTATATTTAAAAATACACTATAATTACACTCACAAATGTTTTCTTTGTCTCAAATATTTGTGGCAAGGACGCTCTAGAAGCAATATTTTATTTAACGTCAGATATGCGTGGTTTTTATAAAAAGTAGTCAAAAATAAATTTTGACACTAACATGTAAATTACGACATTGAAAGAATAACTTTAAAATTTATAATATTCTATAATAGTTTTTCTACATGAAAGTAGATTTTTTTATTCAACAAAGCTACGGTACGAATAGGTAGAATAGCTGATGGTAAGTGGTCGAAGTTGCTGCACAAGTGCTTGTCGCCCTGTATTTACTTAAATACTCTTTTATAATTTCCTTATTATTATTTTAGAAAACGCAGGGTTTATAATTAAGTTCGACTTTAAAAGAATATTAAAAGTAGAAAAAAATATATATCCAACAGAAGTATGACTTTATGTCATCACATTGTTTATACATATGCCTAAGCACTTTTTAGTAACATAATAATTACCTTTTAATAGGCAATAAAGCAAACTAGTATAATGTATAAAAAAGTATAAATATGTTCCTCGCGTACTTAATTTATTAGATAAACAATAACTCTAAAACATTTGTTAGTCTGACTAGCTACGTTTGTGTCTTTTTATTATTTTGGCACTAATATACAATGTTTATTACATTTGATTGCGATTAATTGTGATGTGCAAAATACTCAAATATATAGTTCATAAATTATTCAATGTCATTTTTTAATAATAGTAAGAAATAAATCGCTTGCGTATAGATTATGCTAAAAAAAATTACATTATCAACATGGTAACTCTTACTAATCTAACAACACTTCACATATTCATGTATTAAGTCTGAATTGCTTTTCAGTGCGTTTACAAAAAAAAATTAAATACACGTAATGTATATACAAAGTAGTTAATTGAACGCATTTTTGTGCTTATCGTTAATAAAATTAAGTTAGAGTTACAATAAGCATTAACGAATCGAGTAATTTAATTGTACCAAAAACAAAACTTTGTATATATCCAGCTTAAAATAGTATGAAGTGTGAATGTATAAAGATTAAGTATAATTAAGTACATTAGTTCGGTGTTAAGTGAAGCGGCCGCTCGACTGCCTGCTGAAGGCGGCGCGGGCGACGTGCGCGTGCGCCGCCGGGGCGCTGCGCATGTCTGCGATGGAGTGACGCGCCTTCATCAGGGCCTCCTCGCGGTAAACGTTGTCTATCAGTATACGTTCCATAATTTTAGCTACAATTGTCGACGGTGGAACATGAGGATTCCCTGGAATTAGTTGTATCAATTAATACAAACGCAGCTCTCACATATGCCGCCAAATAGTAATTTGCAACATGGCTTGTGGCGATTAGCACTACATTGGCTATTTAGTGCTGATAACGTCGGGACACCTGTCAACCTCATACCCTACTTTAATTTTTTTTATTAAATAAACAATATCAGTGATATGCATGCAAAGCCGTGATAGCCGAATGGTTACGGACCTCGGCCTCCGAATCAGGGGCCACGGGTTCGAATCCAGGCGCGCAATAGTGACTTTTGAGTTACGTGCGGTTTCAATTTAGGGATGTGTAAAAAGTTTGTGTAGTTGGTTAAATGTTCATTTCAAAGGCGTCTTGAACATTGAGAATCTGACGCCGGTCAATCTTGAATATTACAGATCAAGAGTCAGCGAAGATATAAAGTGAAACAATACTAATTTAATAATGTTGCCATCATAACATAATATTATTTTTAGTTAACTTTTGGTCAATTTATAGAGTATGGATTGTGCAAGATATAATATCAATAGATATTTAAAATTAAACTATCGACAGTGGACAATAACAGACTACAATGGTACTGATATCATAAAACAGGTAATACAGTTTGCAGGAAGAACACGATTTGTTTGTTGACCATGTAAATAAAACGATCGTCTACGACTTATTTATTTTCCTTATTCACAAGGCCATACTAATAAACATAGTGTTTATAACGAGGATGGTATTAGGACACCAACCTACACAAATTTTGTTAACAAATATAAACGAATATTTCCTCATAGATCTGCTTGCGTAAGATTTAAAATGTTCGCAGAAAAATCTAAAATTTATAAATTTCCTTTTGTTATTAAACAACAAATCTCACAAGGTGCGATTTTGTAAGCACAAGAGAGAAAGCAATTAGACGACTATTTATAAATAAATATGACTAGAAAAGGCTACATTGCTGTAATAATAATAAAAAACTATCAATTTAAAAATATAGACAGAATATAGAGAATTTTCATACATCACTGATATATAGAAAGCAAAAACTTTATTATGTAAGTTATATGAATGTTTATTAATAGCAAGCATGAAAAGCAATGTTAAACAATACTTACTGTACAGCAATATCAGGAATCTGATATGGCCCCTGAAAGCCTGTGGGTACAGGTTTCATGAAACGGCATACTGGTGTGCAGTGGTCTGTGAGTTTATTAGTCTTGTTAGTAGCACTAAAATATATGATGCTGTTAAAATTAACCTTCATAATAGCCCTTTATCCGGGAGCAATGATAATGGAGTTGTAATATGAGTGTAATTGTTTTAATGAAACTTCCTTTAAATAAATAAATAATATATATGTAGTAAAAAAATCAGCCACCCATTTTTTTACTATGTTTATGTTAAACAAAAATGATGTTGGAGGAAAAATTGCCTGTAATAAAAATCCTTAATACATAAGGAGTCAAAATCATCTACCCATATTTTAGGAGTCTAAAAATTAGAAATCTACAAATACTTAATGTAATAAGGAAATAATTTTAATTTGTTATAAAATTAAAAAAAAATGTTAATCTTATTAGTAGACATTTTAAATCTTAAGATATAGCTGTAAAACATATTAGTTGCCAATAAGTAAACTATATTATATGGAATGTTGGAAAAATTATATTTTATTGATATTAACTCAGGAGTTTCATTTCATTTATGTCTATATATATTAAATAAATGTATGCACATATAACCTGTTAAATTCAAATCTCATAATAAAGTTGTACCAATGCCCAAAAATAAGTATAAAATGTATCTCTATAAGTTATTATTCAACAGTACAATAAATACAACATACCTGTAAGACCTCTGTAACCGAATATCCCACAGTCATGCATACGCATTGAAAGCTGTTCGTCTTTGATGAATTGATCTGTGCTTATACCTTTTAACTGTAAAATTTTAATAATCCTTTACCTAATTTAACAGTGCCATTTTAAACTATTCAATAGAACATTTTTATTAAAAAATACACCCAGATTATATTTGTTTCTTAATTCATTACTTATGATAAAAGAGTTATTTTAATTATTTGTTCTTAATTTACATGTGTTTCACTTACTGTTACTATTGCTACATACATGTTCTGCTGTAATTTTTGTAGATTAATGGTTGATATTTATGAATAACTTGAATGAGATATGTATGAGTTCTAACAAGCTTCAAAATATTAAGTAATTTAACTTAAAACAGCGGCCTACCTTTGAAGGGACCAAAAAGCGATCAGGTATTCTCTGCAACTTTTGTTGTTTTTCACTTGGTCCAAAACCCAAAGCCAACAGGACTGATTCAGCATCAACTTTCCTAGCTCCAAGTACATTTAGAACTGAACTATTGCTTGATCCACTTGCATCTGACTAATATTAAAGACTATATTATATGTATGTGCAAACCACACAAGGAAAGTGATTTATAACACTTCTAAAATCAATTAAAAACCTCATCATCATCATCATCATCAGCCTGGAAACGTCCACTGCTGAACATAGGCCTCCCCCAAAGATTTTCACCGCGACCGACTCCTGGCGGTCTGCATCCAACGGCTCCCCGCTACCTTAATCAGGTCGTCGGTCCATCTTGTGGGGGGCC
>DWHU01000803.1:0-15701 GCA_018247975.1 Parides photinus | reverse complement strand
AAAAACAGATCCTGGTTTCAGAGTGAGGCCGTGGTATCACACCGGTCGAGCCGACCCATTCGTGCCGAAGCATGGCTCTACCACGGTAGCAGCAATGTCGTGTTTGTACTGCGATTACAATATCCGTAGTAGTGTAGTAGTAAATATAATACCTGTCAGTTCCGTTGCAGTGCGGTGCGACGAGGTGGTTGTGGGAGTGGTGCGGCGCGGGCGTGGCGGGCGCGTGCGGCGTGTGCGGCGTGCTGCGCCAGCCGCCGAGCAACGGCGCCTCGCCGCTGGCACCCAACAATTTTAATCTGTTAACATTTAAACTACAACAAATGCACCGAGATATGTGTAATCGAATCGAAAATAAACCACTCACGAAATTACAATTACGACTTACCTAGGCAAAGAATCTACTCCGTATAGATGAAATGCGATAGGCCTCAAGTACAATATGTGGCCCGAAGATGCCATCAAGAATCAAGAGCAAAATTTATTAAATTATTGTAAAACCTGTCGTATTGTATTGCTTAGAGTGTTGGGAAAGTAAGAGGAAAGATGAGAAGCGATTGCAGGCAGCTGAGATGAGAATGTTGAGGTGGATGTGTGGAGTCACAAAAATGGATAACATTAGGAATTAATACATAAGAGGAAGTTTGAAAGAGCTACCTGTGGTAGAAAAGATAAAAGGAAATCGTAAGTCCGAGTACGAACATGTCTTGCATAGAGACAAAACGGATGTTATTAAGAAAGTTTTAGGTATGAATGTGTTTGAGTGGAGAGGAAGAGGAAGACCAAAGAAACGATTGATGGATTGTGTGAAAGAAGATATGCAGTATAAGGGGATGAATGATGAGTTAGCGTCTGACAGGAATGCATTGAGAAGACTTACATACAACGCCGACTCCAAATAAATTGGGAAATGGGCAGGACAATGATGAACTTACAACATTTACTTAATAAATAGACCACTTAACGTTTCCATAGCTTAGACTCGATACCTTTACTCATAATGAGAGAACTATGGCCTTTTATCCACCCCAGCCAAATGCGGGTAATCAAAGGTCTCATATTCACAAAATCTATTATTTGATACACACCGGTTACCTCGCAATATATAAATAAAATAATCTTTATTACCTTTAAAATCATTTATTGACTATTTAGAGTATTTTTTTATTTTTGGACATTGATATCCACTCGTTCTCCTGTAAGAGAAGATTTACAGCAACACCGTACTTGGATTCATCTATCCGTACCGAAAATAGAGAGACCGGACTTGGATTTAGAGTTGACAGTCGGTTGGTAGTGATTCTAACGAGGCTTCCAAATTATAACATGACTGAAAAACCTCAAGAAACTCAGTCTGGCTATTTTATAATTAAATCTTACAATCTATTACATATAGTAATAGTTTTATTTTTTATTGAATCAGCTGTTTATCTAAAGAAGCAACTCATTTCACTATCACGCAGTTTTGTTATTAAAAAAATCATTAATAATGTAATAGGCTCTGTCCTAAAATACGTTTGACGATTTGTTTATATTTATTTTTTAAAGTTAAATCATGGTGAACACTTATTTTACTTTACAAATTCCTCTTCTCTCTCTCACGATCAGTAGTATTCGAAGTAGGATTAAAACCGCTTCCTCGAGCCATCTAACGCTTTCGACCAACTTACAAACAAAGCCATAACAGCTTTCGTTTCTATTTTACTTACATTAAATTCAATTTCACATGTAGCTGATCATATAATTAAACATTTAACCAGTCATATAATAATATAAAACCTCTCGAAATTGGTATAAGTATGATAAAAATAGAATAACGTTTTCGTGACTGCAAACTTTGATTTTACTTATCAAAGTGACTGGATTACGAAAAGGAATAAAGGTTTGAAGTCCAATCGCTTCAGTGGCACACGGGCGACCACCATTTCAAATCGATTTTCTCCAAGCTACGTAGGAACGTTGAAATCTAAAAGGACCGCCCATTGAGCTGTCGTACCGTAAAATGAGATATAAACCGTTCAAAAATGTGATAGGTTCCATTGGTGGAACGTTGATACGCTTCCTATATACCAAATTCACCGGCTTAGAGGAGACGATGCGAAATGATGGATTTGAAGGGTGACGACGCGTTCTCCGAAAGAGATCTCTGGTAATTTGGTGACGGTAACAGGTTTTACGCGATCGAAACATTATTGCATGAGCGCTGTTCGACATTATTGACGTTTAGCGATCAAATTTACTTGTTATACAGATTTTCACATAGTACAACTCAAACTCTCCTGGTTCGAGATTTTGCAAATGAGTCAATTGGTACAACATATTCCTGGACATCCACAACGATTCACCCAACAAGCTCCGCCGAATAATTATTGATATATTTATAAATAACAAATAATCAAAATTGCTATTGTATTTACCTATAATTGTCTTGTTATATTATAACTTTATATTATGTATAATTTATTAAAGTATTAGTACTAATACAAGCGGTGGTAAATTAATAAATAAATACAACGGTATGTGTAATGTAAACGTTAATGCTATAGATTAGACCAATTACCGGTAACAGACCTTCAGTGACGTATCTCTAACATGTTCATAAATATTTGTTTTTTTTTTCTTTACAACCTGACGATGACACGAAACAAAAATGCTCTAATTGTTAGTAACATTCATTCATCAATATTTAAGAGGTAATGTAACTATAGTTATTGGTTTTATATCACGAGGCTCGTAATTTTGTTGTAATTTGTTATAAAATAACCGCCAAAGCTTGGTTTGAAAAATCAATTTATGTTAATGGTGATTGTTGTATGTAATGATTATGATAAAAGCGTATTAATGAGGGTTTATGTACATTTATCAAAAATTGTTTTAAATTCTTTCAGTTCAATTATTTTATTTTTATAATACAGCCATCAAGTCCTCAGTTTAAGGGTGAGAATTCATCAAGTCAACACTCATGATTAAGGCGGCACTCCGGCTAAGGGCTTTCCCTTCTCTGCAAACAAGCGACAGGCCCTCGAACCACTTTACCGCTGCCTTAATGGAGTCACCGCACGTTTTAACATGCCACGTTAAGAAAATTGATACTATCCGAAAATACTTCACCTACGACATGACGTAGGAGCTCTTTTTATCCTCCGATAAATAAACGATACATAACTGTAGTATATAAAGAGTATTTATTTTCAAAGTTATCATTAACTTTCCTAAAGAAACTACTTGTTTTAAGAATCGCAATACAAATGAGACTGAGGATATTATAACAACTTTCAAATAGTACTCTGACTCTATTTAGATATCTTAACAGCCTGAACACAGTAATACTGATATTACATATTTAAAACGTAATTAAGCAAATTTGAAAAATCTTAAATACATCCAAATAAAACCCCAAATATCCAAAACCTAAATATAACTACTTCCTTTTTCACTGTTAACTCGAGTTCATAACATGAAAATAATTATTTCTGTGAGCACTGTTCTGTCATTTCGAAGTATACTTCATCTGCGACTGCATTCGAAAGGAAATGCATGCGAATATTTTTTAACTTTTGATATAAAACTGTTTCAACATTCTCTCTATAAATTTGCAACGGTTTCATGTTTTAAAATATGATAAATCTTGTATATTTATAAAAAATAATATTTCTATCGATTTTATGTAACATTTTCTACGTCAGAAACAATTTGGAAATTATAATGATCAATAAAATTAAAATTGAAGGCAATATTAACCATTGTATAAAGTTAATAATTATCCCAAAAAGTCGACTATTTAAGATACTTTTAACAGTAGGAAATATCTGCTTTTTTATTACTCTGGCATTTCAAACTAAATAATTATGTTTTGGTAAATGAAGTTGAACATTTGACAATACACTTCTGTAGTAAGTTTAACATTTCATCGTTACTCCAAAGCGGTGTTAGATGAATGTAGAAAGTGTTAAGTCTCACTGTCAATGACTTTGAATAAATGGGTTCCTAACCCAATGAAGCTGAAAGTGTAACAAGCGCGATATATCTTTTTTATTGCTCCCTCCAACTTGACAGATTTGTATGAGTATGAGATGATATTACGCTAAGAACTTTTGCCAACATTTTGATCATGGGCCGTTGTTTGTACACGATTAATGATATTGAACCATATTCACAGCTATTTTAATCTATTTCAAAATAAAGATTCTGAATTTATAGGGCTTTATATATAATACTAAACACATAATTATAACAAAATGGTTATAACATAACATCTCATTATGACAATAATTGCAAAATATTAAATGGATTTAAGCGAAGTACATTTATGAAAAAAAAATTGCAATTTTTGCCATATCAAAATGATTATAATATTAGACTCCTCCCATAAAGATATTAATATATTCAAGATAAACCATAAAACTAAGATAAAACCTGGACGCGACCAAAATGAAGGTAAAGCTATAGATGGACCTTAGATTAATGTATCCCTCTTGACGGTTAAGATATTACACTCAATTCTTAAGAGAGTCATAATCTGATATGTATATCATAAAAACGCAAACGATGTATGTAATAAATATAATGTAAATAATATTATTAGTAAGAACTTACCAAAATCCCACTAACGTTTAAACGGTCAATGCTTTTTAAAAGAACCTTATTTGTTTCACTTGTTGTTTAAGAAACTACTCCACTAACTTATTATTCTTGATACTGAACAATGTTTTTTAGGTTAGTAAATAAATGTAACTCGAATTTGAATTACTTTGTTTTTATATGTATCGTAAATTTACCCGCATACAGAAATTGATTCATCTTTCCCTACATACGAAATAATACATCAAAGTATCATTTATAAGCCGAGGCAACAAATGTTGAAAATGTTTGGTATTCCATAAGGAACGTCTATTTCAACATTAATTCATAGCATGAATTGCATTCTACCAACAATTGTGTAGTGCCAAAATGAAGGTATTCCGTATACCTATCAACATTTGGAAGTTTGAGATGAAAAGTGAGTTGCACATACATTACGTGAGTTTACAAAATACCGAACATTCCAACTGCTAAATGGAATTTAATTAATTATTGTACAAACTGTAATATTAATTTCAAACAATATGAATATGTTAATAAATAATATCATATTTTAATTACGCAGTTTTCAATAAACCGAAAAAAATATAATATTATGACCGATAAATTTCTGATTATTTAAACAATTTTGTTATTATCACATATCTATCATGGAGGTTCAGAATTAAAGGTTTTTAGAGTAAAAATATCATTGTGATAATCTTTTCTATTACTATCGTATCAATCAATGAAAATACTTTGTATATTTAATATATATCAATTACTTTTTATACTAATATACCAGAGGGTAATGAATATAAAGTTTGTAAATAATATCTCCACATAGACCCATTTAATATCTCCACGATAGAGACTTGAGGTGTTGTCATAACAAGAGAACGGCGTCTTTGTCCACCGTGCAAATGCGGGTTGGTTTTTCGCACGCATCGCTGGATATGTTAAAGACCTTCTGACACGCATACAAATGATAAGGTTGACTGTTGATTTAAGTAAACAAACCTGGCTTTGTGTGAACGTCGCGAGCGAGAAGATAGGTCGAGCTCGCTGGCAGCGGAACACGCAGTACCTGCTTGCAGCGAACCGCGCGACCCGCCCAGCCGCCGCGAACTCAGCCGGCACGTCATCATTTCTGGACACAAACAATTCCCCAACTATTATATGCTAGACAACACCACTACGACCCCTGGGACTGAACCTCACTTCACCGGGTTACGAAGTGCCGTATATCCCCAAGTTCCTTATAAAAGACAGCGCGTCGTTACGCGAACCTACTTCATTTGGACTACTGCTAACAAAATTTCCCTTAATGTCAGTTTAAATTAACATCACCTGTATAACATTTTATAAACCTTGATACAGAGAAACAAATTTGTAACATTTACATATAATACATGTTATTATAAAAATTCTAATTGTAGCGCAAACGTGTAGAGGTAACTATTCAACTCAGCTCTGTTTTTAAGTCTTTTTTGCATATTTTGAACGACTAGTATTCAAATATTTACGAACGAAATTTCAGAAAAGTATATTTAATACGTACATGTGTTTTAGAAGATTGTAAATAAAGTTGCTAAAAACCAGTACTACAGCGTACCTATACATCAGAATTTGGAAGTAATTTACGATCACTTAGGTTTTTTTTTGGCAACTGAATAGATTACTATATTATATAGACTACATCATAAGTCAATGTAAAATATAAATTACTTTCCAAATTACAACTCCGTGACAATTCCACGGTTCACGGGACTGATAACAATTACATGTTAACATGTAAAGGATAAATAGATATTAAGTACCCAATTTATAGTTTTTTTTTATTAAGATCGAATGGTATAAAAGAACTGTGATGTAAAAAATACTCATATTAAAAAGAATGAACTAATAGAGATTCAGAATAAATGTTGCATGTATTCATTCTTGTTTTCGTCCCAGATACTTATTAACAAATATATACACGTATCTCAGATCGATTGCTTCAAAGCCACTAAAATACAACGATATCCAGCAATCTTCAATACAGCGTCCACGTTGCAAGTAGTGATGCGATGCTGCTTATAAATGTAATATTGAATTCTTTTTAATGTTTGATACTATCTCTAGCACAACTGAACAGGTAGACAGCACTGTCAATTTTAGTCCTCTCTCTAATATTCCATTCAAAATAGATTACTATTCCACAAGCACAAACACAAATAACTGGGTTAAATCGATAACACTTCCCTTTTTTGGGTCAGTATATATTGTTTTGGCAATATATTACTAACCCGTCGATTCAATGTTGATATAGTAATCATCAATAACTTTTTCACAAAGTTAAATCATAACACACTATCAAAAACAATTTTAAGTATACAATATTATATAAGAGGACGTTTAAAAGTGGCACCAGTGATAGAAAAGATGAGGAAATCGTCTGTCCTGGTATGGACATGTTTTGCGTAGAGGAAACGGAAATAGCTGAGAAAATTATATGTATGAATGTTTCGGTAGGAGAGGAAAGAGAAGACCGAAGAAAATATGGATGGATTGTGCGAGATGATATGGAGTGTGAATAAAAGGTTAGCGTCTGATAGTAATGCACGGAAAGGACTGACATACTGCTCCGACCCTGAATAATAACCATATCATTAAAGATATTTTATGAATATGTAAGTATAACTTTCTCAGATAAGTCTTAAGATAAGTAACAAAATTTACTACAGACAAAAGTACTGAAGTAGCCCAGAGGATTAGCATACTAGCAATGTAAAGGAATTCATAATGTAAAGCCCTAAATAAAGACAACGAGGCGAATAACGCAGACGTTACAAAATAGCACTCTCATTTAACCTAAAAAACCACAGCATTAAAATATGCGCGACAAAGGAGGTATAATAAAGGGAAGATATTGAAGACAATAAAGGTGAGCTATCTCGCGAAACGAACGAAATGAATAAATCGAATGGAGGCCATTGTTACGGGGCAGCCTTTTTATAAGCTGTCGACTACAATTTCGCTCTCTATGGAGCTCAGTCCTCTGAAGTTCCGATCCAAATTACCAGACTGAAAGGAATTCCTACCAGAACGTTTCGGCTTATAAAACTACGGGCTAAGTAAAATTTTAAAATGGCGTTGATATTACGCTTTGTAAAAAGCAAATGTCTGTTACTCCCTTCATAAAAGTCCTACAATGGCAAACTTAATCACATCAGTATTATTTAGTATATTACATATACTGTTACAACTTTTACAATACAGATTTTGTATAGTTTTTAAACTTACACTTGACCCCAAATTTATATATGTCCGAGACAATAACATCGCGGAGGCTGTATACTCTGCCTTTCGTTTATTGATCGCCAAAATACAAGAATGTTATAGTCCAGACGAATTCGAAGAAACGTTACCTCCATACAAACTTATAACGTTTGACTTTGAACTCGAACTTACTGGTGGTAAGTTTCTGTCGCTGGAGACCGATTAAGTACCACGGCAGCTCTTATTCCTGCTTCCAAACATTGCTGCTTTCAGTTCGAAGGGCATTGTAGTCTCAAGGCGATGAATGCAGTGAGCTGTTGTGTGTACAATCCTAATTAGCGACATAGTTATGGGCAGGGGTGGCCAACCCGTCGATCGCGAAGCCAATTTTAGTCGATCGCATTTAATGTCTTCAGTTATGGTAACAAACACGGAATTAAGTGTTTTATGTCATATAAAATCATATGAATCTATCTCTGCTTAAATGTAGTGAATATATTTACTCGTATCCAGGATCTACGCTGACTCGCACCTGTGCGAATCAGCGCTTTCGTATTTATAGTTAACGAAGAGCAAACAACGTTCTGTCGTGCCTGATTCGCATACTCAAAATCCATTATCTTTGTCAGGGTATACACCGAATTATGCTTTCTTGGATAAAAATATACAAACAAGGTCTTCCCATTAAGGTTAAAGAATAAATAAATTCTAAATTTCGATTTATGTGTACCTAATTCGGATTAATAAATATTGTTAACAATTATTAATGTTATATTAATTCCCCTGAACGTGAGTTTTAGAATAGACTACACATATGAGAACAAGTCGATCGCGACACATTTTTCAAATAAAAAGTCGATCTTACGAACACAAAAGTTGGCCACCTCTGCTATAGAGGCTCTTACTCGGACAGATACGATGAGATATAAAGCATTTAATATGTACAATTAATGGAATTCGTTATGAACATTATTGTAAAGATTGTGTGATGAAAGCGTAAAAAAGCAATAACAGCAAATGAGCTTGAGATAAAGCTGAAAATGTATACTTAACAGTCGCTTATTGGGTAACTCGTATCGCGTAGCTTAGCTCTGACGTCACGGGCGTGTTTGACGTCACAAAGCGTATCTGTATGTAAATAGCCCGTACGTGGTTGTTTCACTCGCAGCAGACCGTGGTTTTTTTTTTGGTAAATTTTAATGCCGTGTTTCGTCGCAGTGCGGAAATAACGACATTATACCTACACTGACCACTTTGGGCGTTGCTTTAAATACGTATCATTATCTATAATACATTTAACCCAGTTTAATAATAATTAAACAAGTATCTATGAACATTGTTATACTCATGTAATGTTATTATCACATCTTAATATTTCATAGCGATTGTTGTGTATGCATTTTATTATAATATTACGATACTTTGATCTAAGTTTTCTGTAAACCTCTTTTATGGCAATTATCTTGTATCAAAGCGTTATGTACAGCAATATCATAAAGTCAGTAAATAGCAGTGCATTTTGTATATTGTGCTAAATGCGGTCATTAACTACTTGGAGCTTTTCATTGCTATGTTGAAGTGTTTAATTACAGGGATTTGCTCTATGAGCTTTGAGGATAACCGAGTATATTTATACTTAGAGGACTATGCTAATATGTAAGAATTATCAGAGAGACTTTTAAAAATATTTTTTTAAACTTAAAGCTTTACCAAAATTCTTTCAAAAACTGTCACGACAACAACTGCTAAATTTCTCCTCAACTTGATACAGCATTAATTGACAATAAATGTCAAAATGGCAATGCGTGATCGATCGCTCAGGATATTCCGTTTACCACCAGAACAATTAAAATACTTTTATTAAAACAAATTTAAGACAATGACAGAGACCAGAAGTTCTAGAAACATCGCTTGAGGTGACGCGCTGCCAGAAAGTAAAAAAATTACACAACAAACAAAAGAATTACGTTAAATAAAATTTATTGAAAATCTCACTCAATTTTGACGATAAGAAATTTCGATATTATATCATACAGATACAACTCCAATGAAACAGCGTAGATACAAAAATTACACAATGTATCTGTCGCGATTTCTCGGTAAATTATATGTGTGACGAGTTGGAAATCCATATGTGCCTCGTTCGTGAATGTCACACGAATATTGCTTGCTGATAAAAAGACAAAATTCTTTACAGAATAATAGACGAACCAGTCATTGAAACATCAATACTTGTACTTTGGAATTTTATTGCCTGTTGGGATATATTATAGAAATACCATTATTATTTTAGTAATATTAACGTGATATCAAGATCTGTAATAATTTTCGTATTTAATAACATACTAGATAAATTTAAACTATATTTTAGGTTATTTATATAAGTATTCGAACGGGAATAGTTTACTTTCTGAAGGTACCCCGGTAGCGATTAAAAGATTTTTATACTCCGAATACTGGTTTATATTCCAAAGATTCAATAACACACTTAAGAGATTCATTCTCAATCGCTGCACAAGCAAGAATGAATCGATACTTTTATTTAATTTTTTGTGTATTGATATCCACTCGTTCTTCCGTAAGAGAAGATTTACAGTAACACCAGACTTGAAATCGATACGTACAGACGTTCGCTTTTTATATCAAAAATCACGGCTTCGCCATCTTTAATATAATCAATACCAGTACTTCGTTATTTGGCAAAACATATAAATTGAAAACATTTTTTTAACATAGAAAACAATTCATGAATAATGAAAACAATTACTATACAATTAAATATTACAATAATGATTCATCACAATATCTTCAAGTCAATATAATTACTGTTTTTAAAACTCTTTATCACAATATCTAACACGATTATTTTAGTTAGTGTTCATACTTAATGGGTGTCATATTAGAGTAATTAGTAATGTAAGGAAACATTATTTTGTAACTGAAAATGTTGAATGTATAATGGTGCATAAATACATTCACTTACGACATATCACCTCCACCATCAAGTGCGAGATGTGTTTGTACCGTCGCTTCTTAGTATAAAAAATTATGAATTACATATTTTATGTTATTGTACTTATATAATTGTTAATGAACACTATTTATGCAATTGCGGAGCAGCGCGGGACGATTGCAAACGTGTCGTGGCCGGAAGTGTGCCGCAATGCGACGCAACTTATCATTAAAATTTACTACTATCTAGAACGCACTACAATATCCATTCACGTCTCCACTCACTCATTTAAATGTACGTCATTGAAAACTTACTATATATTCAAGATTATATATACATATAATAGAGTACTTAAAATCATTCGATTGCGACGGAAAGAAATTTAATGACAGATGTTGTTTTTCCCACCGTAGTCGTTATTGACTAAGAAATTTATTTTTATAGTACTAAATATCTCAATTATATAATTCCATTATAATGGATAATTTTTTTTATCTAAATTTGCAAACTTGGCACAAATTGATTAGATTGAAGTAACAGAGTATAAGAAGAAAATAAACTTGTCGTAGTGGAGATTAGATATCCATCTTTTACTGCTGCATAAAAACTATGTTATTATAAGTATAAAATTGATTAACTTTGATATCATTTGTTTTGTCATTAAAAATGTACATTGATATGATATACAGATTAATTGATTGTTGAAAGTTTATTGTGTTATAAAAATATAGCTTAATTAACATTTAATTGTAACATTAAATAATATTAATTGATTTATTTGATATGACTATTTACTTGATATACCCTAAAAAATTATTCAAAATTGAGCTTTTGTTATTACTTTCCACCGAGTTAGATAAATCTGACAGATAGCTAAAGGAAGGACTCATAAAATAGGCTACTATTATTTTAGAATTAGGACTGTTATCTAAAAAGTTCCTTAACTTTTTTAATATTTAATTGAGTCAGTAGAGATAACAGTTTATCTCCTAAACATATATTGGTATAATATCTACTAAACCAGACCAACAGTCGTTGTGGCCGAAATCGGCCAGGAGAGAGTAGTAGTAGTACATGTTTGAGATAGTTTTCAGTAAAATTAATATGAAAAGTCTATTTAATGGACAACATACCGCAGATCAATTTAATAGAATGAAAGAAATCGTCCATAAAATTCATGGTAACTGTACACAACAAGGCAAAAGTTTCAGTTTCTCTCATGACCGACAGCGCGTGCTAACACCCTCCGCTAACAGCCTGTCAAATCTGTCTGAACAGCAAAAAAGGAAACCGGTCTGATACGTTCGTAAATTTTATTTATACTTTATCACTTTATTTATTTCGCATACGTTTTATCTGCTTTTAGCATTGAAATACGACAAATTCTTTCATGTCACTTTATAGGCAAATTGTTCCAGCAACACAACCAACTAATCAATTATTTTCTGGAGGAGAACGTATAATACTTTGAATTTTATCAGCTTACTTCCTTAATACAGGAATCTAAGTATTATTCAAATAATATAATAATGATTATTACAATGAAATTATTTCTTACAAAATATCCGGTACTGTAGTATTATATTTATTTTAACATGTATGAAAATCTTTTATGAAAAAAGCTTCACAATATACAAAAATATCAATAAATATTTGTAAAGACTTAAAAAAAAGCTCTAAAAGGTGACCAAAAATAATGAGTAGTGTGTAAAATATTAAAATACGTGATAATTCTCATAAATTAATTATTTATCTAATCGTCCACAAATTTATATGGTACATTTATTTATGTAACTACTTATTTATTTGTTATGGATTTTTCGCGATATAAGCTAATGGTTGTTATAACTTGCGTAGTAAAATTTACTTACGAAACTCTGTTTGAATTCCAAATAATACCATTTAGGTATTTCATATTTATAACTACGTATGAACTTTAAATGGTCGTTACGATGCAAAGTTGATTTAAAACACTTATAACCAAATTAAAAGAATTAGATAAGTTTCACATTGGCATTGGCCCAATTCGTTGTTAATTCAGGTAGTTAAAGGCTGTACTTCTATCTACCTATTCATTATTACCGGCTTTGTACCGTAAGATGGCAACAATTTAATTAGTACCATTAATTCATTCGACGGAGACAGCGGCGGGCAGCGGGCGGCGGGCTGTGCGCGAAACGAGCAAACCCATAGCAATTAATTGTCAAGTATCATCTAAGAAGCTTGGAAGAAGAAAGATCTTATTATGGTATCCCCTTAATGAAGAGGACGGTACTCTGATATGACTTTGTGATTTAGAATTAATCACAGCTGTTCAGAGAACGTCCACGTAAATTTTCTAAAATTTACAGGTTGTAGTCTCTTTGTCCGGCGGAGTTACGATTAGTAACTTAAAACTTTAATTAAATCCTTAAATATCACTTAGAAGAATGTTCGAAAACGTTTTTCCGTTTTGTTACGAAATATATTTGAAGTGAAACGATTGCAGTAAAATTGGAGCAGCCGCTTTGAGAAATTCACCGAAGTTAGACAGAATTTAGCCTAACCATTTATTTGGATAGAACACCGCTAACAGCAGTTCTGACTGAGCGTAAATTGTTAGCTGTTGGCACCGATATTAAATTAGCGGTGTAGTTTTCTTTCTATTTATTTAGTTATTTAATTTCACTCTAGTTAACTTAATTTGTTTATTATTATAATGTAAAAAAAAGTGTCTAATCAATGTTTGCTCAAGTCACCACTAACGTTGGTCAAATCAGCAATTTAAACCGCCCGTAAATAATATTACCTCTCATATGTTTAATAACAACATACAACACATCAAGAATTTATTTACAGTAAATGTTTTTATTTTTCAAGAAATTCGTTTGTTTTGATTTACCGCCTCACAGTCCATCCGTTAGAAACGTAAGATGTCGAGTCTCGCTAGCCCCGTAATTAAACAAGCTAAAGTACATACTGCATCACAGTTGTATTTTACCACGTTTTCAAAGTTGATACAAAATTTTCATTTGTTAAAGTAAATTCTACAAATATTAGCTTAATTATAAAAACATACTACAAACGAATTACAAACGAATTGTTATTTATTTATAACAAGAATCTATCACGTTAACTAATATAATATTCTCTTGCAGAATAATTATGTTAGTTCTAACTACAAAGGAGAGGATTGCAGACGGTAAATACGACAAGGATAAATTCTAGAAACTTTAGTACATGAAACACACAGCTTAAAGAATTTCTTGTATGTAAGTAATGTTTGAACAGATTAATTTAAGGAATACTTGAATAGAAGACGTCTGTCTTTATATTATAACCAGTATTTAGACGTTTATTTGAAAAACAAAGCATCAGTCTACAACAAACTACTGCTGCTATTAATATTCACAACACGTAAGTCAAATTAGTATCCTTACTCCCATAATTTTTAACATTACTACTACAGTAAATACATCAGGTAAAATATTATTTGCAGATATCAATAGCTCTGGTTTACTGTATAAATAAATATACTTGAATAAATATTTAACTAGCCCGCATGCCAAACGAATCGAGTACGACAGATTTCCGTTGTTAGTATATATACGTTCAACTGTGTAATGATGAAATTAATGAGAAATGCCTTTAATTAATTTTTTATTTGACAAAATGAAATCATCGATAAGTTCCCATATAAATGTTTAGAGCAATTATATATTTTATACTAGAGTAGTATTATCGGCCAGAATACTCAGCTCTGATATGCAGACATACATAACATCTGATCTAAAGGGTTAAATTAGCCACTGCCAGTGGCAGTTAATACATAACTTTATATTCGTAACGTATAAGCGAAATTTAAAAAAAAAACTTAAAAGTCATCAGTCTGCAAAAGATGACGAGGTAATCAAATTTCTCGCGAGTTCTCGAAAGTTCCCGACAAGTTCTAAGATTCAATTAGTAGATACGCGGCCCGCTCTCCGCCAACCGCTCCTTCTATAGGTAGCGACGATTATACGAAAACACTGAAAACAACTAATGCAAATATAAATTTCCTGTTTTCCATATGCCACGCGTTATATCAAAATATTTTGTTGTTTATTAAACAACAGAACACTGCGTTTTGTTGTATAACTACTAAATAAACCGTAGTTGATGAGTGAAGACCACAGTTGTCAAGTACTACTGAAATTTAGTAAGAGGGTAATAGAGAAGGTTATTGAGGATAACAGAACGGAATAAAAGAGAAATAAAAACGTAAGAATAGGAAGACAAATATAAAGAGAAATAAAAAGTGACAATGTAAAGCGAAATAGAGCAATTAGAAATAAATAAAGAACTGTATACTAGAAAAAATAGAGTAAGGAAACAAAAATTGCAAAATAATGTAAACAAAAACAATGTAAAATTGAATAAATAAAAAGGTGCTGTCTTCCTCATTTATGCGAGAAGTATGAAAGAAGGAATTGGGATGGAATATGTATGAGTATAGAAATGGATAAAAGATAAGAACGAAATATAAGAATATAGAAGAATGAAAGTAGGGAATTAAAAAAGAGTTATAAATAAACCAAAAAAATGTTATCTAAATTAAATGCCTAGGCCCCACAATGCCCGGGGGACAATATTAATTAAAAATAACCAAAACAAATACAAACCGTAGTGTTAAGGATTGTAGACATTTTTTTCATAATGTAGAGAGAGTTTCTTTTCGTATAGCAAAAATTTTAATTATAGACCGACGGAATCAAGTTCAATAAATGAAAATTAAATATCGTGACAGATTATCTAACTATAATAACACTTTGTTTGTCGTCACCAAATGAGATTCGTAATAGGTTTAGTATATTAAAAATACTTTGTTTCTGTTGTAATATACTTAGTCTTGCCATAAATATTGTTATAAAGAAAAGCACGATTTTTTTTTTATACGTAACATTTATTCCTT
>DWHU01000802.1:0-15703 GCA_018247975.1 Parides photinus | reverse complement strand
GGCCTAGACATTGGGGAAGGCCTATATCCAGCAGTGGATTAATAAAGGCTGATGATGATGATGATGATGACAAAAAGTCTAAAGTTTTAGATAAATGCTGAACTCATTTTGCATTAGTTCCACTGATATATTTTCATGATAATCAAAGAGAATCAGTTCCTGTTTAAGAGAGAATAAAAATAAAATCAATAAACTTTAATGTTTAAAGTATTAAAAGTTTAAACTGGTCTTGAAACATTTTTTCTTGAATTAATCAATCTTTTAATATCTTACCAAGAATATAAATCAAAAAATGATGATAAAAAATTTATACTTCTTAAAGTGCATTCTGAATCAAATTTAATTTTGATTTAGAAGCCAAAAAAACAATTCCGTTGGAATAATATTTTAAATGTTGCTTCATTACTTTTTCATAATTTTATTTTTCAACTGTAATTACTACCATATTTACATATTGCCGTGTTAATCATGAATATGTATACTTCTAATAAAAAAATTAGCTTTTATAACTGTTTTGTAAAAACATTGAACAACCTTTTTAAATGAGGACCCTAAAAAAATACGTTCCCTAAAAAAAGTGTTCAAAGTTTATTAATGTATCTAATAACAAGATGATTTTTCTTTTGTTATATAAACAAGTTTGCTTCGTATTTGTATTAACAGTTTATGAGTTTGAAAGAAAATCATCGATTTTTTATTTTTAAGTACACACTGGGTGTTTCTTTTAATATTTAATCATAATATTTTAACGTGGTTAAATTGATCCATCTTGACATTAATTACACTTGATGTTCCTCGGAGTGTGGGGACTCGGAACGCTACGCACCGAAATCTTTCAATTAGCGAAAACTTACCTGTATGAATGGGCCCACAGTTGTATAGTTGAACTTTTGTTTTTCAAGTGTTTTAATATAATTTCGTACGTACATTTAATAACGGTGCAAGCAAGTGTTTCTATTATGTAACAAAATCGTTTAATTTTTGATTTCAGTGAAAATGGAGGTGTTAAACAGGCTAGTGGCGGGTTACCATGACCTTATGGACAACAAAAGTGATCAACGGGTGAAAGACTGGTTTTTGATGTCATCTCCTTTTCCCACAATGGCAATTTGCCTTACATACATATTTACAGTCAAAGTGAGTTTCATTTCTTAATAGATACTAAAAATCATCTATTAATAGAAAATTATTCATCTATATGCAAACTAACCTAAGTAATGACTACGAGTATCATACGACGCCGTGTTAAACATGTTAAGTTACAGAATTCTAATAAAAAATAGTAACATGCGTCGCAATAAGAATACATGTTTTATATAAATCTACAACAAAATAAAAAAAGACATAACAACACAACACAATTAAAAGTTATGATTTCTGTACGTACATGATCATAGAACACAAATATCATACAGATATATTATGTTTGGGTAAACTCTAAACTTCAGATGTTACGTAACAGAAATTTAATTAAGTGTAACTTAAGTCTCACGAAGTAATGCCAAAGTTCTGTTAAATACTTAAATATAGTAATGATTGAAATGTAACTTATGCTTTCGCGGAATACGTAATACTTATTCGTTTCGTTAAATACACAAACTGTTACTCGTTTGTCCACAAACATGAAAATAATTATATTATCATATATTAATTTTGGTATAATTATTATGGTTTGTTACTAATTGAAACTTTTTACAGGTACTTGGTCCGAAGCTAATGGAAAACCGAAAACCATTTGAACTTAAGCAAGTACTTCTTTGGTATAACTTGTTCCAAGTTATATTCAGTTGTTGGCTGTTTTACGAGGTAACAATAGATTATGTTTCACGGGTACATGTTCTTATGTAAGCTTTAAGAAGAAAGAGAGCCATGCGGTCTCTAACTAGGCAATAAATGTACCACCAATGACATGTACTAAAACGTCTTTGGACATGTTAATATTCTTTATTACATTACATTTTACATATGTGTAAACGCCGGCTATGGTGTGTGAGCCTTTACTTGTTCATATATTTGCGTTAAAATTAAGACACAACTGCTACATACTGCGCAGTCACATGGTAACGAGGAGATGATACATCGTTGCTACCTGCTAGAAGGTTCTTGTTAATATTTTACTCAAGCTTACACTCATATTAATTCCGATCTTAGAACCAAAGCAACGCCTATTTTAGACGCCAACTAATAAAAGCAAACCATCATGTGATTCTGGTTTAAGAATCATCATAGACAAATATCCGTTTCGCCATCCAACGTTTCACACGTGGCGATTCCAATATGGTACTGTGTAAACATCTTACCTCTCATTTTAATATATCTAATTTTTTTTAAGTTGCGGCGTAATATTTTTATACAATGGATTAATCGCCCTTTCTTATTCCATATTTATGAAGAAAAAACATTGTATGGTATTTGGTTTTATGTTGACGTAAGCATCAACTAACATAAATACGTTTAATGTCGTATGAATCTTCTGATAATAAACGTTTCCGAGGATCTCGTATTAAAAATTAAATTTTACAACGAACATAATTTTTAAACAGTAGTGTAATAATACTTTACTGTAATGAAATGTACAAATTTCACACAGAGATTAAATTGTTTTATTGCATTGAACAAAGTATATCTTCTTGCGTAACGTATGTTAATTATATGTAATGAGTGTTAATTAGATTTCTAAATACTAGTAAAACGTATTTTAAATTAATCCTTAGAAAATTATACATTCTCTTCAAAATATGTATTGTAAAAATGATCTCGTGGGAATTCTGCTAATAAGTCTTATTCGTCAGTTTTGAATATAACAATTTTTGATAGGTTTTTATAAATATTTTTAACACTGTTTTTATCTAAACAGAGCATTATGAGTGGCTGGTTTACAACCTATAGTTTTCGCTGTCAACCAGTCGATTACTCGAGGTCTCCTGAAGTAATGCGAGTGAGTACTTTCACGAAAGCTTAACTAATAACACAAAAACTAAAAAGTAAAAACTTCCATAGTGTTTTCATAGCATTGAGCTTTAGTAGCGATATCAATTAATTGTAATTAATAAAACAATATATATTTCGTCATTCTTTCATTCTTATCAAATATTACATCATTATGCAGAAGATGGCAATGTTGAACAAAATTGTTGAAAATAAATATTGATAAATTAAAAACTTTATGTATAGTTATATGAAAAAGCAATTTGTGTAATTAAGACATATTTTATTTTTAGACAGTAAACGGATGTTGGTGGTATTACTTCTCAAAATTCACAGAGTTCTTTGATACGGTAAGTTACTGTTTGACTTTCTTAAATGTAGTACAAAATACCAAAATGAGTTATTACTTTATTTGAAGTGATATAGCTCGAAAGGTATTGAGTTATAAATAAACCGAAAGGAATACTTGAAGTTTAATGAGTAAATAAACGTTACGCTAATACTTGGATGATTGAAGATTCTTGCAAATTTTAATATAAATCACATAAAAACGTTGCGTTCGAAAAATTGCCTATTAGTTATAAGTAGTTGTTTTTTAAGTAGAAGAATAATTAAATATTTGTATATGTAAATAAATATCTTTCTTAATTTATAAATCCATAAAAAATATTCAATTAAACTAACAATGTAACTCCATTTTTTAAATAAAGTGAACACGGCGGCTAAATAAGTTTACGTAACTGATAGAAGATCTCGACGTTTCTATTTGTACAGGCAAATAAGCGCCACATATACACGCGTACAAATAAGCGTCATATATATGTCAATAAATAAAGTACAAAGAACATAATCTAGTGTACACTCAAAAGCTTCTTGTCAACTGTGAAATGGTCATTTGTAATGCATGAGAACAATGTAATTAATCTACTTAATGTTCATCCACGTGACAATATTATCGTAAACAACCTCGTATGTTATGTACATTGACAAAATATGTTAAACAATAACCCAAAGTTGTGTTCAGATTTTCTTTAACTGTGTATAAATAAAATTTATGAACATTATAAAACGCAACAGACCATAGCTATGTTACGAAAGTTATGTTAGGTTTTTATAAAACTTCTTTAGGTGAAATAGGTTGTATATAACTTATATCATATAATTATTTTTTAAATATCTTTTGGTAGCATTAATATACATGTGTTATCTTATATAATTAAATATTTCGTTCATTTAAAATCGCTAGGACTTTGTGTTCAATTTTGCTCTGTTTTAGATATTCTTCGTTATGCGCAAGAAATTTGATCATGTGTCAAAACTACACGTAATTCATCATGGTATAATGCCATTATCCGTTTGGTTCGGCGTTAAATTTACACCAGGTGAGTAAAAAATATATAAAAATTCTGATATCTAACCTTTTACGTAAGAAAAATATTTTGAACAAAATTATCTAGTAATATGTATGAATTTCACATCAGGGTCATTCAGGATCGCAAATAAATTTTCTATGGTTTAACTTTGGGTCAAGTGCTCGAAGGTTAGTCGGTTAGCCGTTAATAAATTCAGTTAATGGCGTCGTGCAGAGACAAAGTGTAAACAAATAGTCTTCTTGGCGATTATTAAGTCTATATGAATAAAAGAGCAAAGTCCAAAGTTTAGTCGGCACTCGCTCGAAGGTTGGCATTATCAAAGAATATTCTCGTTTGTTCACTAAAGGCTACTATTAACTACTACGTACTATTAACTACAAATGATTCAAGTAATGAATTAATTTATTCTATAAGCTATGAGTGATTTTATTCATTTAGTGTTCTATATATACATTTTTGATATTTTAACGTTAACATATGCAAAAATTCAGTCGCTTTCTGATATTAATCTGACCTGTCTTATCGTTTAATTTAGATCAATATAAGCACTTATATTTTATCTATAAATATATAAAACATCAAAAGCTATAAAAGTTATTTATTATAAACTGCCCAAATAAGTCAAATAATATATTAACCGCTAAGAGGCTTTACATTAGCTAAATCAATAACACGAACATGTAGGATTCAAGATTAATATAAGTCATCTTATGGTTTAGCTATATGTTTGCATAGTTAATGACTGCGTAGTTGAAGACAGACAGTTATAATGGCACGAAATTTCTTAAATATTCTAGAATATCTATAAATTCAACTGATCGAAATTTGACAATACTTAAAAAAATCCAGTAAAACGCATAAATCGTATATAAGTTGTCTTTTTATGATTTGTACGGATATCTGCCTCAAACTAAGACATATTTGCTAAAAATGTTTTTACATAATTAATTTAATCTGTTCAATAAACAAACTTTTTTGGAATAATTTTCAATACCTGTTCTTCATTTTTATTTCCATTAATGAATAATTATTAGCGGCTCATTATAAAGAATATCGATTATTATTAAATGGCTACTATGCGAGATTTTTTATTAACCGACACGGTTCGAGGTCGTATTATTGGAAAAATCCTTTAATACAATAAGGAAGCAAAAAAATTATAAAGCTTAACGCAAATCACTGTCATTTTAGCATAGTGTACAACACCCATTAGTAAACAAGTTAAATTCAATCTTGTATCTTTACGGCATGATAATAAGATCCTACATCTTTAATTTATATCACTTTAATAGGAATTTTAATAGGTCACTATTTACATTCATTTTATAGACCTTGTATTCTATTGATGGATAATGTTACGTTATATGAATACACTTTATATAAAAGTCATTAAAATATTTACAGGAAATGATATAGATGATTTAGTAAATCAAATTAGTTTGTATTTCCATTGTGTTTAGGACGAGGTGATACCATATTCATTATTCTCATTAATAACAAAACATGGAATTTAACTATGTTCGTGTTTATAGTAATTTTTAGTTAAACTAAGTAACGTTGTACGTAAGTAATAATAACCTCAAAACATTGACGGTACCTATTTCTTGTATTAACTTCTAACGTTATTTATATACAGGCGGCCACTCAACATTTTTCGGTATGCTGAACACATTTGTGCACATCATTATGTACTCATATTATTTACTTGCTGCCATGGGTCCTAAAATACAGAAATATTTGTGGTGGAAGAAATACCTTACAGCTCTTCAAATGGTACGTTTATTTGTATGTTCCATACATATACTATTACAATATATGTTAAAAGAATAGCTTTTTACATTATTTTAGACTTTACCTTTTTTCTTTTTGGCGATGTCCATGTTCAGTAGCGGATCAAATGGATTAAATGACTTTAAATGGAACTTGACCGATGATCTTTAAAATATATCATTCATCTTTTTCTGTCTTTAACTTAAAATTATAAAAGATTAGAGATGTTTAACACTTTAATGGTTTCCCGTGTGCATTAATTAGCACGTTATTTTGTTTAATTATGTAGCGTTAAGTAATATGTTTAATTATTGATACATTTTATTACAGGTCCAGTTTGTGCTGGTATTCTTCCACGCTTTCCAACTACTGTTCATCGATTGCGACTACCCACGCGCCTTCGTATGGTGGATAGGAATGCATGCCGTTCTCTTCTATTATCTGTTTTCTGACTTCTACAAACAAGCTTATCTTAAAAAGTTCAAGGTATTTGGTTATTAAGAAAGAAATTGATTAAATGCCAACCTAATATTAAATATTAGTTTTTAAAGCGTGAGGAATTCTTGTTAATTAGTTGTATTGTAATACTTTTTTAAATACTTTTAATCTTTTTGGATCAACTAAAAGTATCGATAATAAGAAATTTTATGCGAAAAAAGTCTCTACTTAATCTCTACTTAGCTTTTGAGTTTCAATTTACTTTATTGACAATGAAATGGCGATGACATTTGATTATGTTAATTTTCAATCATAGATATTTTGTTATTGCATAGTCCCTATATAGAATTTAAAACCCAGTAATGCGAATTAAATAATTAAGAGTAATGAATATGTTTTTGTTTAAGAATTTGTATAAGCAAAGTGAACAACTTTTCTTTTTGCAGAATGCGAAGGCGAAAGTGAAGGTTGAGGTGGATTGCTACAAATCTGAAACGAAAGAAAGAAAGCTGCCGTTGTTGAATGGTTTCGGCAACGGCTCCGCGCTCAGCGACGTCCGACAGAGGATGGCCGGTGCCGTGGCCTCGCAGTGAACCAGTCCTCTCCGTACGAGCTCCTAAACTGTACATTAATTTAGGTGATGATATTTTAACTGTGATGAACTTCATTCCACGATGTGTAGCGTCATCAGTACTGTAAGAAACCCAGACGATATAATTCGGTGGAAGAAGCTCAATTAGTGACAAAGTACTTGGCTCTTAATCATAATAATTAGATGTAAATAGTAATAAGCAACGAAATCTCCTTGTAGTAACATAAAATGTAGTTTTTATCGTAAATCGCAATGTAACAGTTTTTTTTTATTAGTATAAAAGAACATATTATTTTAAAACACATTTTTTATTACTATAATTTTCGGCACAACGATTACAATCAGTAGGTATTTAAGTATTTCTTTAACTATATTAATAGTTAATATAAAACTACTGTAATGAATGTCCAATAGGTGTTTGAATATTATTTATTCCATTGTTTAAGAGCATACAACTTTTTTATATATTTTGTCAAATTTACAAACAATAAATAATTATACATAAGACTAATAGTAGTCAAGAATACACTTGTAAAAAATTTTGCTTACTTAATTTGGAAGGCATGATGTAATACAAATTTGATTATTAATTCAATCAATAGTTTTTTTTGATAACATAAAAAATACCTCGTCAATATAAAACCAAGTACCATAAGTTTGATATTTCAAATTAATTAACACGATTTTATAAAAAAGAATACTTTTTGTGCCATGAAGAGCATTCTTGGAAGCAAGATAAATAATTCTTTTATCAACCTGTCGTACAGTTTAGTTCAACATTAATTGTCTTGTTTTTTAATGTTTATATAAATGTAATTGCCTGAAGTGTATATCTCTTTACTTAAAGTTTTTATAATAATATTATATTACACACACCGGAGGATTTGACAGCTTTTATTCTAGACAGAAAGTTTATAAGATTTATAAAAACTTAGTTTAAAGTACAAGCATGTAGTATAATATTTTTTTGTGTTTTTTAAGTTTCTTGGGAAACAGGGATAGTTTGGGTAATTATGTAAAAATCGAATTTACAATTGTAAGGAATGTGAATTTATGATTGATTATACCAAAATACTCTTTCCTCCCCTCTTTTTTCTTGACATTGTAGGCCTAACACCAAAGATGTCAATACGTGGCCTGCTCACGTCAATACAATATAACCACGAAATAAAATCTAATATAGTAATGAAGTAAACAGTCAAGAGTTGTATAAACTCTATATTGTTAAACTTCAGAAACTGTGGTAAATTTAAAAATATTTACTATGTTATACTCCGTATGTACAGCGCGGGAATGCTGCAGTATTGCTAAAGTTGATAGATGCAGGACGGTCGACGCTATGCATATACAATTGTGATTTCTTTATATTGTTGGCATAATCAATTGCATTGTTGACAGTCTTACTATCTAAGCAAAACTGCGGCTAGATCAACTACTAGATTAATTCAAATATAATCAATGTAAATGACTGATGCATTATTTCCTAGCGTTTTAAATTGATGTGTTATTTTACATATGTGAAGAAATTTATATATACTACAAACATTTGTATTATTTTATTGCCTTTATTATTAATAGTACTTCCGGAAATGGTTTAAGTCACAAAATATCAAAATGTGTCCTGGAGCCCATATTTTTATAATGAGACTGAGAAATCATTGATGTTGTTTACAATTTCTTATTTCACTAATACTACAGACATATTGAAGTAAACCCACATATTGTACTCTTGCAACAAAACCCTCTAATTGAAGTAATACAATCGTAGTTATTTTTTTTATTATGTACATTCTCAAAATAGTAACACTTGATTTACACAATAGGTCAGTGTTTGGTAAAACGTGCTCGTCACAACACGTTGGATCCAAAAATGATAATTTTTCTACAGCGAGAGATTTACAATGAAAATTTCGTAGCTTGCCAGGTGGGTGTATAACAATTCTATTACAAATGGAACTCATCAATTTAGGGCCTCGAAATCTGAGGTTCTCCGTTTTACAATGCAAACGTTTATTTTCAATAAATAGGAAAGGAAAGTAAATCAGCATTAAACGCTAGATTTGTTGTTTTTAGTTTGGCGATTAATCTCAATCTATAGATACAATTTAATAGCAAATTTCTAAAACTCATAGCCCGCTTACATAACAAGAATTAATAATAATAAAATTGTTATCCATATTTTGACATATACGTTTCTCTATCTAATAATATGTAAAATTATATTCTGATCTATTCACTTAAGGCATACGCTGTGTTTCTTGGAAAATTAGTAAATGTACACATAATACTGTTTTAGTAACTAAAATGTAAAAAACAAACGGACGAGTTTCACGGATTTTATAATTATTATCCGGACGACCTTCTTATAATTAAAGTTCAGTTATACAAGGAAAAGAATCGATGATTTATTTTAATATGTTACAAGATAAATAACAATTTGCGGTTCACGACCATGCTTCTGCAGCCTGCAATTTACGTACCGAGTACTAAGGCCACATCATTTACGTTAGACCATATTATTTATCAACTAAAGGCTCACAATAAATTTTGCATTACAATTATATTATACCCATGAATTTATAAAATTATAATGAATATTTCTTACTTAAAAGTTATGTCTTAAGAATTCATTTGCCTACCCTGCTGATCGTCAAGGTATTAAAATAGTAAGAAATATGTAATAATGTATTTGTGTATATGTAAATATTCTTTGACATGTTTATAGAATATCGAAATAAAGATACCAAAAATCATGTATCGTTGTAAAATAATCACAGTCTTTATTATTATTTAAATCTTTGATATGATACTTATGATGGTCTTTGCACATAAATAATTCATAATGAAACTTGCATATTTTAGTTATATCAGTATAATTAAAGTTTGTGGTTTAAATTCTTGCATCTGAAATATATTTCCTAAAAATACTTAAACATGTTTCGTGGCAACGAGCATATGATGGTGTATACTAGTGCCACCTTGTTGTGAGTAGGTGTATCATTTACCATGACGTGAACATTTCTCTCATGTTCATTGAATAAAACAAAGAACTTTTAATGTAACGGTGAATGTAATCTTATTTTATCTTCATTAATGACATCATATATAACTTGTATCAATAAATATTCCCAGAAGAATACTAATATTGATCTGCTCTCTGCTGCCATCTAGTGTAAAATATTTATACCAATTGTTTTAGTTATTACACAATGGATGTCAGTAATATATATAAATTATTAACTTTTCAATTAAAAGAGCAATTCTTATAATACTTATGAATTGTATTGGATAGATAAAATAACCTGAAGTTCGGGGTGAGTCATCGTTATTTATAATTGTATTCGTTATTATTAACAAAGTTGTCTTTTTCTCCTTTATATCTTATTAAAGGAAAAGGAACAATTTGGTTGATAAAAAATTTTAAGTTCTGGAACTTTGTTAATTTCTGTAAGCATGTATAATATTGTCACTTTCTTATTACTCTGCACTTTGTGCGCCGGTTCAGTGAACCTAATAATAAAATAAACCTCATTTTTTTATATACAGATAACATGAAATATATGAAAAGTATGCTATTTTTATCCAATAATGAATTATAACTATTTAGCTAAATAAAAAGGTACGTTTCCAAGATTCATACCAAAATGTTTTACATATTAATGTAAAATATACATCGTTGTAATTTTTCACGGCTTTATAATAATTTAAAAAAATTGGTGGTGACCTACACTCTGGTAGCCGACGAAGATTTCACACGCCTTGAAGTAAACATTACAAAAGTCCTTTGTTTTATGAAAATTTTATTTACAATTATTTATTTTACAATACATCGTTATAACTTAATTCTTTGTGATGGCTAAAAAATGTGAATGAAATAAACTTTAGAACTATAATTTGGAGATATGCAATCACACACGCAGATGTTACCTAATCTAATGAAAGTGAAATTAAAAACCATATATCACATAATAATTTAGGGTCACTTTAATACGAATAAGCCTCAGCTGATTTTCACGTGGAACTGACACGTTTCAGTCTAAATCGAGTATAATTTAATAAAATGAAACATGTATCATATTTACACGTAAATTGTACTTTGTGTTATTTCATCTTACACCTAAATTTGTGACTATTTAAGTGTTTTCAATTTTAAACAGCGTTACAATTATAGCCAGAAACACAAGGATTTTATTACCTTTATCCGCGCTTAAAATAATTGAAATTCCTTAAAAATTATAAAAGTTCATTAAAACTTTGTAATTTTTTTTTATAAAGTGGCGCTCAACATTAAGATAACTTATTGAATTTATTGAGGCAACTAATGTGATGGCAATGTATAAATTTAATTCTCTTAAGATTTAATATTAGTTCTACCAAATTCCTCTATGTGATCGTATTCGGAAAAACCGGGATCGGAGTCATAATATGCGTAATCGTAGCTCGTGTCGTCCTTATTATTCGTATTTTTTGCAAAGTGTTGTGGGCGGTGATAAGGTTTAGGGACTGGAGTAGATGGAATAGCAGGGGGCAAGGTCTCACGGTTTTGTTTCCTTTGTGGTTCATAAGTTCTGGGTGGTGATGTACTTATTATCCTTGCTGAAACTGTTTCGTATGCAGCATTATTTACAGGACCAGAAGCTTCGTAAGGTCTTGATGTTGTAGTGTACGTTTGATAGAAATCAAAAGTTCTCTGTGAATTTTCGGACGCAGGTCGTGTTGTTGTCGGGTACGTCACTTCTGTCGTATGTAACGAATGAGTGGGCGCAGCTGCAGTTGGTGCTGGTCTAAAAGGTCTCGGTGGAGATGTTTTACCAACAGTCTTTTCAGAAATTTGTTTGTCAAAATGTTTTTCTTGTTGCTTATGATCTTCGAAAAGTCTGTTTCCACTTGCAGCTATGTTAAGAGAATGTGCGCCCGAAAGTAGTTCCTTTTCGTATAATTCCGGTCTGTATTGACCATCGTCTTCACCTTCCGGTGGACGATACTGACCGTCATCTTCGCTGCTGTCCGCAAAGTTAGACGATTGAGCATTAAACGCGTTATTCGTATTATATGCAATCGTGTTTAGGTTTTGAGCAGGATCATATCGTACTGTCGTTGAATATGTAGTAGTGACAGGCAAAGCAGTGGTCGAGGGATTGTTATAGTAGTTTTGTTTAGAATTTGAAAATTGATTATAATTATTTTTATCTTGATCAAATGACAGGCTATTGGCATTTCTGTAGCTCTGTGTAGTCGTTATATAATTTCGTGTTGTAGTACTAAGGTCTATCCTATTAAGGTTATTTTTTTCGCTGTTGCCGTTAAAAGCGTGGTTTCGTAATAATTCGTTTTCTATTGTAGCATCTGTTACTACACTGAAACTATTGCGTAGTTTGAGGGGTCGATTTTCGTTCTGTCCATTGAATCCGGATGACGATTGAACATCATAGTTATTAAAATTTACGTTACCATTGCTCTTTGATTGTTCTACAGATGGTTCTGAATACGGAGTCGGCGACGGACTGTTTAATAAATATTTAGACGTTTTAGGCGTCACTCTACTAACTTCAACGTAGTCATCTTTGTATGCAGGAGGTACGACAGATGCAGTAACTTGTGAGTTTGGTGATGGGATTCTTCTATTAAAAACTTTTGGTTGTTCAGAATAAATTTGTGGTGCAATTGTATTCGAAAACGACGTTGGTGAAGTTTGTGTGGTGGTATAGATTGGGCGCTTTCTTCCTACTTTACGCTTTGGTTGATCGTAACGGTTTACTTTTGAAACAAGGGGTGTAGATGATGAAGATGGTAGGTTATGTATTGTATAAGATGTTTGGGGAGATGTCGGACGAGATGTTGTGGGTCGCCTAAAGGATTGTCGTGATTGTGACTCTGGTTGTGATACGGGTTGCTGTGATTGGGGAACTGACGGCGCTGAGTCGTCACGGCCACGATCTCTTTGACCGCTGAAAAAGTCTGAAGAGTGCGCGGCACGAAGATCAGAGGTGGCTCCATTTGGTGCGCCGTTATTTTGAGACGAACGACGATCACCAGTCTCAGCACGCTGCAAGCCGTATTCAGACTCTTCCTCACGATTTGCTTGGGACAGTTTCTTTGTATCAAACCCTAAAAGAAAAGCAATTCATTTAAATCAACATATACACATATGAATGTGTATCTATGTCAGTATTCACGTGTATTCCCATAAAAAACCAGATTCTGGTAACATAAGCATAAAAAAAGCAGCCAATAAGATCACATCTTTTTATGTGTTTCTTTTTAAATATTGTATTATCTAAGCATTAAAAGACAAAACTTCAAATATAAAGAGCAGCATTCAATTATTATTTGTATTTGTTATAGTTCTATCGCATTATATCAATGTCCATACTTGGACATTTTGGTTAAATTTATAAAAGCATCATTTAAAAAGTAATTTAGGCGCGCTATAATTATAAAAAAAAATCTGATGTCGTTTTATGTTCATGAATATTTCTCTGAATTTTTGCTGAAAAAAAGCATATGGTTTAATCGTGTTAGTTGCAAAGCGCTCACCGGATCCTATCTTGTAGAGATCGAACTGACCATCGTAGATATCAGCTGGACAGGCAAGTGGATCGTCATCGCCCCAATCGGTACAGGTTTGAGCTTCTTGATGAAACAGGGTTCCAGGGGGACAGAAGAATCTAAAATCCCTGATACCACCGCCAGCGACCCTCACACACACGTGGAAAGCCTTACACCCGGACTTGACGTCGGCATAATAGGCTCCCAAAATACGGCCACGGCAGTTAAATCTTTCTGCTCCCCCTGAATAGACAAGGAAAATATGATGTATATGTTATTGTTTCTTGTATGATTCTTCTATAGAAAAATTATGTTTATGTTTATAAACAGACATTTTATAAAAAAGAGTAAAGTTTTATTCCCTTTTCAATGAATTACCACACATTTCTTTATTAGCTTTTTATTCATAAATGTATAATGAATACATTCACCACTCACGTAATTTTGATACATAAAAAAATAAGTCTCGTTGCGAAATATCTCAAGATATTTAAAATAAACTGACACCTAAATCATTAAATGTCTTTCAAAAGATAGTGTAAATTGTAATGGCAGACTGTAGGTCAAATGGCGAATGATCATCAGCGTTTACATATCGAGGTCGATTACGTGATTTGATTTTGCTCTGCTGTTTACCCAACAACTAATAAGAAGATTGAATCTTTAAGATTTCGTTAAAATAAGGTATAAATCAGTAAGAACCTTATAAGATTTTTCTTCTGACAAAATTATACACACGTAGAAAAATCTACGTATTTTTGCAGAGAATAAAAATTCAATATTTTATACACATAATACCGCTAATTTAATAATGTATTGCAAAATATTAATATAACATTATGAACGAATAGCTCATACCAGAAACAAGCAATGGCATGTTTTGCATCTGTCACAACGCAGTTCCTATTTGGTTACAAACTGGAACACTCCCACACTTAACTGGGGTGACAACATTACTAGGTGATTAAATATCATTTCTTTACATCACAAGTACTGCGATGTTACACCTTACTTTTTGCAATATATTTTTTTCATATAAATAAATAGTACTTCTGACTTCTTGTTACCCTCGGCCATCCTTCATCCAACCCAAGTAAAACGCCGACTAAAAAGGAAATAATATACGATAGAAGCAATGAGAAAATTGCGATCTTACTTTAACTTGTTAATTATCAGGCTGTACTCAAAGCCTTAATAAATAAAAAATAACTTAAAAAACTATTTGATTCTCGCTTTTGATCATATTTAAACGCTGAAGACTAGTTTGCGGCAATTCTTTAATATATTACATAAAATAATCGAAAGTAATCAAAATATAATGAAAATTATCTTAAATAATATTAATCTAAGCCGCAATCGACGAAAACATAAAAACTAGAGGCTTGCTTATGGGTCATATTTAATGGTCGTGTATTGCATCAGTGCAGCATAATGTGGTGAATGTTGTTACAAGCGCTGCGCGTAAGAAGTCCGGCGGAGGTTACGAGCAGATTCCCATGCGCGTGCGCACAACTGATGGGAATCGTAAAACTGTTCCAAAAACGGTGAATTGCTTGTTTTAATCTGACGGTCTATCACTAGCATAACTCTTATTTTTAATTACTTACTCATAATAAAATACATTTAACGTTAAATCATAACATAATGAGATTTTCTCATTTTCCCACAAAGTTAAATATAGATATTTAATTAAATACTTTACTTTATCTTAATTAAAATTGTTAAAAGAATATTAATAGTCTGTTAAAAGCTACGGATGGTAGCAGAGCCGTCTTCATCTGAAGTAGGTATCTACTAGTTTTATATTTGGATATTGATTTAAACGGTTAAAAATAAGGTACAGTTGGCCCTTGCATAGAATATGACTTCTCTATAATTTTGTGGCCACATTCTTTATTAACTTACATTGATAAAAATAATTCGTTTTGTTCAAAGAATTGATGTTTTAAAGGCCTTGTTATTTTTATTATAAGTTCTAAGGTAGACATGAAGGAAAGGGAAGGAGGATGAGATCGAATCGCCCACACCAAGGTTCTTGCGTAACCAACATCGA
>DWHU01000801.1:0-15703 GCA_018247975.1 Parides photinus | reverse complement strand
CTCTTTAATGCCACTCGCCACCAGGTGGCGCTGCAGAGTAGCAACTTCTGCCCCGTTCAACCGATTGTCATGAAAATTAGTATGACCATGTATTTTTACACAGAAGAAACGAATATGATTTGTTCAATATTTGTGTACAGGTTTTTTTTAAAATTAGTTTCCTAAATTTATTTTCGTTGTTATTGTTGTGCAGCTAGTATTCAATAAATAAGAATGTATAATTGAGAACAAATTTTAAAATGAAAAAAGTCTGTGCTAAATACACTGCTAAGGTATTGGCAATGGGTTTTACAGCCGGCCGCTTGCTTGACGCTAACCCTACTTGGGAACGCCAGTGATATGTAATTTCTTAAAGCGCACGATTATTGATCTAACTTAATATAATTTATGTTTATTGCAGTTAGTCTACCATCGAACACACACACACAACCTCAAAGATTTATGAATGATGATTGTTATGATATTGTTGAATAATTCTTTATAATACTTAGTCCTTTTAATTCTATCAGAGCAGAAGTAATAAAATGGGCATGCACTACATGTAAGTTTATATGCATGAATATCAATATAACAATGTCTTGTTATTTAATTTCTTAAAACGTACATAACCCTGAAAAAGTCATTGGTGCGCGCCGGATTCGATTCCGCAATCCCCGATTCGGAGGCGGAGGTTTGTAACCACTGCTATCACGGCATCTATTATTTTATTAATTTTGAGTTATTAATTAATGTAATTTTTTATAGAAAAAGTAAAGCTGGGGAGAAAATATTAATTTTAATGTAAAGTTCAATTAAATTGATAATACTCATGCTATAATATAATTAAATTGCTCATAGTGACAAGGCCACCCCACTCCTGACCACATTTAAGTTACAAATTAGGTCTTAGTCAATTAAAAATGTAGTACATGCGTTAATGTGTGTAATAAAGTGTTTGTCTACATATAAAGTTCGTTAAAAAAACATAATATCATTTTAATTTGTCGTTAACTTACAAGATTAGCTAACATGGATGGTCGTTATTTACTTTGTTTAATATTCATTGATATGGAACAACGAGATAAAATTTCGTTAGTTTCGACCTTACGAGTCATTGCCATATAGTTGTACAAACATGTTTTGATTTCAATGTTGCCGTGAGAAACAGGTGAACCGGTAAAATAACCCTTACGAGATACGGATATTTACAAAATATTTATAAAGATTTAATATGTATTTACTGAAATAAAATCATGTTCCCATCAAAAGGATCCGTTTCATATCTTTACGTCGGGATTTTGTCGACATGTTTATCCTTCGCTTATAAGTGTTGGGTTAGCAATATTCCATACAAACATAATCTCAAATTTATATCAAAATCATGAGTAATACTAATATTGATTATAATAAATACTATTAACCATACCATGATTCAGAGTGATAGCAAAGGTTTTATTTCAGTCTCTTTGATTCACCTTTGGCAACGCTTCTAATCACTGGTCTTTTTACACCGATAATTAATACAAATTAATGCAATAACGTAGGCATACTACATTATAAGGCAACAGAAAGCCGTTGGTTGTTTTAATTCAAATCCAATCGAGCAGTCCCGTAATGTATGTGTACGAGCAAATGATGATGTGAACATAAGCCTCTCCTGGATCTAACAAAAAAATAGACACGGAATCTGCTCAGCCATTTCATTTAAAATGAAATGAGGCTGCGTTAATATCGCAAACACAAAACGTGTTACTATCAGTGGTCTTTTTGTTATGTGACCGATATCACGTATTAGATAGAACCTTAATAAATAGCGTTGAAGCGCAGTGTAACGGTGACATTCGGTGAAAGCATGCTATTGTTTTAGCCCATTACGCTCATTCTATGAATAACTTCTGTACCTTTATTTACATTACATTATTAGCCGACTCACAGCGACACCCACTGGAGGGCACAGGCCTCCCCAAGAATCCCCACTCAATTCGGTTCTGCACTACCTGCTTTAAGCAATTTCTCACGACCTTCACTAAATCGTAAAGTCGTAGAGTGACAGCCGCGTACCAACTGACGCAGTGCTGTGAGACCTTTATTTAATTAATGATAATTTATCAAAACATTCTTTGTACGTGGCAACAGCTTTCTGGTCTTTATCGCAGTTTTTTTTTCATTTAGATATTACAACATTATTATCAGCCAGAATACCATGTTGAACTTTCTTTATGAACCACCACATCAAACGGTTTTGTACTTCTAGCAAACAGCTGCTTCCCGCAAGTTAACCAGATCGTTGATCCACGGCATCTGGACCCATCTGTCAATCCTTAGAGCGATTTGTCTCACCCATTGCCACTTGAGACATTTAAAAGAGATTATAAGTATTTCTAATACCAAAAATCTTATGTACTTTAAAAGAAGGAATTATCATAAAATTTGAGATATAATAATTGAGTGCAGGATTATAGTCCATATTATATTGATTGTTTCGGTAGTACAGTGGATAATACAATTTATTATGTAACGTTACTTATATAATTCGGTAATTCGTTATTTAAATAAGAGATTGATAAATATACATTTTTATTGTAAAGCAGATGCGATAACTTTACTGCGTTTGTCAACATATTAGAGCCACGGCATTCTAGGCGAAAACTTGAAAAAGACGGTCACATATAAAGTGAAATTAAAGTCAAATGTAAATAAATCCCTTGCAAAAAAATAAACCGTATGATTCAAACAATCCAAAAAAAAATATTAAAGCCTAAAAGCTACATTAAAAATCCCGATTCATGCAAACAATGGCTATCCTTCGCTAAATTAAATACTTGAATATTTGTAACTGTAATGGAATGTTATGAAAAGGAAATGGTATTGGTGATATTGTTTTCTGAGTTGTTGAAAATGATTTAATATTTATTTTATAATGTACAATACCAAATATTCAGTTATATCTACAAAACTATAATACTTTTTGTTATAATACTATCACAAAAGGCAATACTTCTAAACAAGTCAGTAACTAACAAATTATAAATTGGTGAAAAGTACAGTTTATTTCTTTCAATGGACGTTTTTTATTTAAATACTGATTAATCTATCTGTTTTTTTTTTAATAAAAAATAATCATTGTTCAATTATATTCAAATTGTTATGATGAACATGAAATAATTCCTCCTTAAAAAGGTATTACAGTGAATCATTTATTATAATAATAGTGAAAGCAAATAAGGCATATATACGAATATACACGTTATAAGAAAAAGATGATGATATGTTTTTTTTTTTAATTAATGTAATTTTGAACACACTGCCTCCTGCAGATAACGTGAAACATAATCTCGATCGTAAGAAACGAGATGGGTAGTGTACTATTTAAGATATTTACACAGCGGCGGATAGTACTCACCATCTAATGCAACGCTATTTCCATAGAAACATATTAATACTTGCCCACTGTTTCTTAACGGCATACATTTTTAGAATCTTCCAACATATAGTAATATGTTACTAATTTGTATTATAATTTCTCATCCAGAATATTACTTTAGGTATGAAAGAAGACTAACAATAAATCTCAATCGATCAGAGAAAACAACTAACTTATTCATTATTTTCTTACATCTTTAGCAGGATGGAAAACTTGGAGTCTTGTGACGACTTTATTTAAATATATAAACTTAAATTCAAATTGATAGAGCTGTTGCTACAAACACTCTTGTAAAGTTCCTTTGAACTTTGTACCTACTACTATTACTCTGATGAGTACGTTTTACTAAAAATGTTTTGAATTATCGTTTCGTATATTTGAGTTAATCATATCCGAAATTTAATACTGTTGTTAAAACTGAAGCGGAAATTGTTTGTTTGATTATAAACAATCGGTTCAGTAGCAAAAAATATCGGAATGAGCTAGTTACCTCATTGCAGTACGCAGGCGTTACAGGTGAACATAAATGGAAAGAATTTACTATTGTTTGCGGGTTTTCATAAATACTTGAGTAATATAATCATGAATTGAACGTCAAGAATCAGTCTATAAATAGCAGTGGATTATGAAATCTGTAGTCATTTGTCAATTGTGATAAAATTAGATCGTTGGGAATTTTTCATTGCAGGTCAGTGATATTTCATTTTAATGTACATATTATTATCAGTAGTTTAAAATCTCTTCCGTTTGTCGGAAAAAAAGAAGTATTTGTGAGATATAGTATACATATGTAGTGATGAGTAATTAGTGAAATAGTGTGTGCAATTCTCGTTTAATTTTGATACTCAATATTATTTTGTTTTTCACTGTTGTTGTTTGCATGTGTGTAGAGTCGTTAAGGGAGTAAGTAGATCGTTACTAAAATGGCTGTAACGGATAATGCTTGACGCAATTTATATTATATAGATTATTTAGAGCGTTAAATCTACTATTGCTTAATACTTTATCGTCATCAACCAAGCATAATGACTGGAAGCACCCGAAGTCGCTCGAGACAGAGCAGGAGATGGCAGACAATTAGAGCCTATACGAGAACTAAAGGTAAGGAAACAATGGAATGACATACAGAAACAATTACATCCGAAGATACGTCGGAACTCCTACCGACTGTAATAACCTATATTTATAAACAAATTCTCAAATATTTTTTATTTCATATAGAAAAATAGACAATTTATTAGCATATTTTAACATGATATTATTTGTAATGAAATGATTTAAAAAACACGATTTATTTATAATATAATATTGTTACTAATTCTCTACATGAAAAAGTCAGTAGAATGAAAAATAATGATCTGCGGTTATGAGTACGTACTAATATTTGGAATGACATTGATATTTATTATGTATACCTGCACGTCGCATAAGGACGGATATAAGAGATAATTAAATCGAAAATTCTGTTTAATGTTGTTAAATTTGTTATAAATGTATTAAAACAAATTGTACGATCAGACTTTCTAAAACCTATTGTGGGTATAGAGGCATGGTAGACGCCCGTGCTTCATGAGATCCAGTGGGTGAGTACGTTGTCCATATAGTTTTCATCGTTTCTCTAATACCTGAACTGCCATTATACATTTAAAACATTTAAATACTTTTACATTAACAATATTTTTCTTTTATGTGTCCATTTGTTATAGCAATTAATTATAAAGCAACGCATGCATAACCATTATCATTAATTAATATCGTTAGTTAATAGTAATTATAGTATCATTACATATGTATGATGTTTGTATGAGTACATAAAATTCTTTCATCTCGTACAAAAACAATTATTTTAATGCTTTATTTATTTATAAAAAAATCTTTGATTAAAATTTAGTTAATTTTTTTTTTGCAATCCTGTATCTTTCTTACTCGTGTACTCGTAGTAATTGACAGTGTGACAACAAAATCATCGAAATTTATAATTACATAAACATTAATAAAAAACATTTAGCATCATCTAACCCAGCAGCCGCCAAATTTTTAGACCAACTTAATAGTATATTCTTAATTTAAATGCCGCGGACCTCTAGTGGGATTTTTGAGCGATAAATATGTTCATAACTTTTTTAGGAACATATAAAAAAATTATATTAAGGTACCATTCAAAAACAAACATGTTCCAATTCACCCCGTATCATAAATTGGTGAGTAAGTACACTCTTCATTTTAGTGCAATTAGTAATCTTAGGACTACTAGTGCTCCACTGTCCACCACTTTGGCGAACACTGAATCTATTTGTATGCATGAATTTACTGATGTAATAGTTTTCGAAACCTATACACTGTACAAGTATGTTAATGAATAGAATAAGAGGGCTTGTGAAGTAACCTAATTTAAATAACAGATTAAATTAAATCTAATAATAAATGTATACGTGCGGCCATGATGTCGTCATAAGGCCAAACAAATATAAATTAACCTTAGTAATTTTCCTGTATGTACCCATTGTCTTAGCATCATATTTATTACAAAAAAAAAGGATAAAAATCCTGAATTATTTTGAAGAGAATTGAAAATCGTTTTAGGTCGAACGAAATAGCATCTGTATGTCAACATAGATAAATATGTAACCTCAGAAAAAATATACTATGTGTCCTCCCGAGCAAGTTCACCATGTTATGATCATTTCTGTCTTTGTGCAAATAAATCTTATACACCTTCGTACCTTCATAATAAATTATTACATATAAAAATTGCAAAATGACTAGAAATTATAACACATTTACAGATACTTTTTCTGAGAAAAAACGAGTAAAGTGATATTACTTTTCAGAATTATTCGACGAAGATTCATCATCAATATCAGGTAAGCGAATAATAAACGATATTTGTATATTAATTGCATAAAAATATTTTTGTACACGTTTTTTGTATTTTAATTTTAATATTCTTGTATTTAAATTTTTATTTACTTGGCATATTATGCCAATGCCTACAAAAATTAAAATACAAGTAAAAAAACAAAGACTTCTTAAAATAAAAGCAGTTTACTGCACTCGTGTAAAAATTATTAAGGCGCAAAATAGTAACAAGAATATTCTCTATCATAGACGTCAATTCACTTAGGAAGAGTCGATCATGTCGCCCGCTTGCTTCTAAAAGCTACTAAAAGCTCTCCATAAAAGCAATAATTAAATTTTCGTAACGCAATTTAGTAAGACGGTGATGTCGAAGGTGCTTTGGTGCACGCCTCTTTGTACATAACATTAGTTCAGTACATTAATTAGGGCTTTCTAACTTAAAGAAGATACCTACTACAGTAACTCTTATTTTATTTATTTATTAAAATAAGACAATGCCATTGGCATTATCCTCCAGTCTACCTTGGGTGATGCAGAGAGGTTATGAGGTAGGTGCAATAACGTATAAGTGAAAAAAAAATGACAAATAGTATTTCTAAAAAAATGTTTTAAAACTGAATGCTTTTTAGTATTTTAACAGTAAAACTACTCTCTTTTACTTAGACCTTGCAAAATAAAGCGCGTAACTCAATGTTTTTAATTTTATTATTAAAATCTTAATTTATTCTACAATAAATTACGTATAAAGTAGATCAACATTTTTATTTCTCTTTATGCCAATTTACAATAAAATTGTGCTATTTCTATATTAATCGTGTTACATTTATTTAATTATTTAAACAAAATGTATGTTTGTTACGACAACATATCAGTAATTTTTACTTACAATAGAACTATATAAATACACGTCGTAGAAGAATCACATTATTTAAACTTTTAAAAATTCCTTCAGCCATCAACCTACATATTCTTTAATTTTACAATCTATTTCCAAATTTACTTCAGGACGTAATTTAATATTGTTTAAATTTAACGACTCATGATTTTTATACACTTGATTAAAATAATAAAAATAACCAGCGATTTTTTTTAAATAGCAATGCTCCTGTGAAATGTCATTATTTGCTTTCTAAACAACAGTTATAACTCAAAGAGATAACAAGAATTGTATGATGTATAATTTCCAGCAAGTTTGTAGAAATACGATGTGTTTTAAGTACAAGGTCAATAAATATGTCTGATGTAATTTCTTGATTTTTACGTAGTATATCGCAACACAGTATAAGCTTTTATTGTACTGTTAACGTATTAACAGTGAAAATTTCAATTTAAATTTTTGGTTTTTATAGCGCTGATGTCCGAAATGACTACTTTAAGTAGAATTTTTGATTCAGACCAGATGCAGAGTATTACGGCTGAATTCAATAGATTAGGAGGTTAGTTTTTTGAATTGATATAAAAAAAATTATTTTTTTGTTAATCTCTTTGCTTAGTATTGATTTGAAGTTATTGAAGTAATTTTTCCGATTTTTAATCTAATTCAGAACTGAATACTCTGAATGACAAAACATATGGGCCTTGAGGTGGCCAAGTCAGTATGAATTGAATATTGAAGTAATACTAACTTCCCTTACTAAGTATTTATATTTACATCATAATAGCATTACAAACATTCACTAGTCATAATTTCAAAGACTAAAAACATTACATTTTTTCCAAATAATTTTTGTATTTATGTAGCAAATTTTTACAATCCTATGTTTAATATATTCACTAATTTGTTTGATATTAACCAATTTCAGAAAGATGTTACTTGGAGCATGCAGGAGCATCCTTGTATCCACAGTCATTACTCCAACATGTACATGAAGATTTGTTAAATAATGTTTATATGAATCCACATACTGACAGATTTACCAGAGATTGTATAGAACAAATACGATGTTTAGTTTTAAACCATTTTCATACAGATCCATCTAAATATTCTATAGTGTTCACTTCAGGAGCTACACAATCATTGAAACTAACGGTAGAAGCATTTCAGTTTTCATCAAATAATGATGAAGGTTTTGAATGTGGATCATTCGTCTATCTCAATGAAAACCATACATCAGTTCTAGGTTTAAGAGAAATTGTAGAAGACAAAAATGTAGACGTAATCAACATATCTCATGATAATTTTCTCAAATCTATTAAACTGCCACATTCAATGTCACACATGAAAAGCAAAACTGATGGAAATATTCTACTAGCATATCCAGCCTCAAGTAACTTTAATGGATTTAAATATCCATTAGACTGCATTCCAAACATAAAAAATGGTTGTTTGAACAGATATTTGATGAAACATTTATGTAAAGTAAATTGCAATTGGTATGTTTTACTCGATGCAGCTGCTTATGTGCCTACAAATAATTTAGACTTATCTGTAACTCAACCAGATTTTGTATGTTTGTCATTTTATAAAATCTTTGGTTACCCTACTGGTCTTGGAGCACTCTTAGTAAAAAATACTAGTGCTGATGTCCTGACTAAAAAACGATATTTTGGTGGTGGCACAGTTGATATCGTGCTTAGTGGTGAAAACTATCATGTAAAACGAAAAATTCTGCATGAAAGGTATAGTAAATTTATACATTTAGTTATATTACAATTAGTTTTGAACACTAGTGATTTCTTAAACTTTGTTTTTCATTTACAGGTTAGAAGATGGAACATTGCCTTTTTTGTCAATATTGGCTTTGAAACACTGCTTTGATATGTTGCATAGAATAATACCTAAAACAATTAACAACCATGTTATGGATACAATATCTCATCATACCTTTTTTTTGGCTAAAGATTTGTATAACCAGCTTAATGAGCTCCAACATCCAAATGGTAAAAAAGCTGTAGTGCTTTACATGGATTCAGATTTTTCTGATATAAGAACACAAAGTGGCATTGTAACATTTAATCTCCTTAGAGAAGATGGATCACATGTTGGTTTCATGGAGGTAACTTTATTGTAGCATATTTTTAATTTATTAAACATAAAAATATCATGAAAAATTCTCTGAAAAATGATGGCACTATCTATTTCAGTTTCAAAACATGGCTGACCTCTTCAACATAAATGTGAGAACTGGCTGTTTCTGTAATTCGGGGTCCTGTCAGAGACATCTAAAAACATCTAACAGGGAAATGAAAGAAATGTACAAAGCAGGCCACAAATGTGGTGACGAAATGGACTTGATCAATGGTAACCCGACAGGAGCAATAAGAGTCTCATTTGGATACTATAACACATTTGATGATGTAGATAAGCTGGTTTTAATGGTATGTAGATGTTTTGTAAGAACTAAGTTTAAGAAGCCAAAACGTGTTATGACATGCCCTAAAGAACTTCTAGTTTATAAAGCTCCAAAGAAATCATATAAAGAAGGAATGCTTAAATTATTAAGTGACAGAACTTATTTCAATGGATATGACTTATTACCTGAGACACCAGTGGAAGATAATGATATGATTTTAGATGAAATAGCAATATTTCCAATAAAATCATGTGGGGCATTTAAAATAAAAAGTGCTTGGAAGATAGGTTTAAAAGGGTTTGAATTTGATAGAGAATGGATGATTATAAGAGAAAATGGTGTATGTTTAACACAGAAACAAAGTACACAAATGTGTATGATTAAACCAGAAATAGACTTTAAGCATAAGCTGTTAATACTGCATTTTAAAGGTTTGTATTTGAATCACACACTTTTTGCAGCAACTAAATTTTTGCAGTTAAATACTAGGAACCGCCTATACACCGTGCATGGCAGGCTGAGCTGAGCAAAGTATAGATTTTAGTGTTACAAAATATTTTAAATAACCTATCGCAAATAAATAAACAATAAAATCTTAGTAAAGCATGTCAATTAAATTAAAAATTGCTTGAGTCTCTACTCACTAGTATATCGTCAAACGGTCGGCGCGTGAAATAGAACGTTTTGAATGTTACCATCATTTTGTGGTAATAATTCAAAAACTACAATTACAATTTCGAAACAAATTTTACTTTAACTACCTTTTACTGTCCTCTACCTATGTTCAAAATTACAACCTCCTACTCCTTATAGGTTAGGAGTCATTGCAACGAAACACTTTTTATCAGTAGGAGCTGTGCTTTACTTAGCTTAATTATTAGAGAAGTTGATAGATAGCTGACTAAATTATTTAGTTTGACCACACACATGCTTGTTACTATTATACTATATAGTATCCAAATCATTCCTAATAATGTGGGTTTGATTGATAAATATTGTTCATTAAACCAAACTTTTCTTACATTATATTTAAGGAAAGCCACCAATATCAATTCCATTGGACCCTTCTGCCGAAAACAAAAGTAAATATGCCAAAATGTGCTCAAGTAAAGTTTGTATGGATATGGTTAAAGGATATGATTGTGGAGATGATGTATCTAATTGGATTTCAAATGCTCTGGAAATCTCATTTCTTAGATTAATTAAACAATCAAATGCTGAAGTTAGAATACAAAAGAAAACAACAGAGAGTGGCCAGAAATTACTATCCCTTAGTAATCAAGCACAATTTCTACTGATTAACAAGGCTTCTGTTAAATGGCTTCATGATAGAATTCAGGATCCTTTGTTTACAGCTAATGTGGATAACTTGACAGATCGTTTTAGAGGTAATCTAATTATTGATAAAGCCCCAGAATTAATTGAAAGGGAGTGGCAAAGACTGATAATAGGAAAACATGAATTTAAGGTAATCTTCTTGTTTTCTACTACAAGTCTTAACAAGCATTCTATTTGTTTGCTTTCATATGAAGCTTTCAATATTTCCTATTAATATCTTAACATATATAAATTAGTGTTCCTATTATTGTACTGTTTAATTGGTCAATATTGTATGACGAAGATTTTGATCAATATTTTAAAGACATCTGCTTCATTATAATTTCCCTATAAATGGCACTATAAAATCAAGTAATTTTTTTATTTTTAAATGTTACAGGTTGATGGACCTTGCCAACGTTGTCACATGATTTGCATTGATCAACAAACAGGAGAGAAGACCGCAGAGCCATTAAGAACAATTTCCGAACAGTTTGCGGGTAAAATGCGCTTTGGAATTTATTTAAGTTATGTGGGTCCTGTAAATGGAATAAAAGATAAAACATTAAAGATTAACTCGATAGTTAAGCCCGTGATGAGTGAAGACGATATAAGTAGGTGAAATAAATGTAACAATTTAATACACTATATGAATTATAAATAATACATGAATTATTAAGTTTTAATATTACATGTTAAAATTAAAATACATATATATATTTACACATACATTTTTTTATTTAATTATTATAAATTTTAAACAAATTTTACTTTTCATTCAAAGTTTAAGAATAATCAGTCATTGCAATCACCACAAAACATTGATTAATCTGTCCATTGTAAACCAAATATATCATTGGATATTCGAATAATTTTGCCATTACATATTTTAGATTTTCTTTAAAATAAGTAATGTATTACAAAAACAAAACAATAAATCTCAAGATAATTTTTAGTTATTGTTAAGTATTTATTATATGAAACAATAAAAGACTTAAATTTTATCTAAGCATTGTGTAACTGTTATATAGTTAAATTTATCAATACAAATCAAAAAATTTAATAACTAACATTACTGAAGTAAGAAGATTAAATTTATTTATTAAGGTAAAAGAAAAAGGTCACTCCATTTATGGAGAAAGGATGTTCTCAAGAAAGTGTTAGTAAAAATTTTCTATTATATAATACCATGTTTTTTTCATTTTTATTATACTATTGTACACTGTTTTGATTATTTAGTTTAAGCACTTCATTAAATTTCAATTTGAATAAATGTTATGATATTGCACAGTTGATTGGTTGTTGTCCTTTTATTTCTCTTGGCTCCTCTCCATTAGAAACATCTGTTACAACATCTACTACTTCTTCGTAGTCAGGTAAAGCCAATGTTTGTAACTTTGAATAAATAAGTTTATTGTTTATTAATACCTCAAATGAACCTGCACCAAATAGATATTTTATAGATGTTTATTTTGCAGTTAATTATCTCACTGTAATAAATTATGTATTTTGGAATAAATACCCAACTCTGCTGTATTTAACAGCAGTATTCATAATTTTGCTAAACTATGTTTATTACTTTATTCAACATGGACAGTCTACGTAAAATGCTGTTACTGCTAAATACTAATATTACAAGAAATGAAATAAACATACAAACATGTAGGTCACATTCTTTTTACCACATTGTGATAAAATTTGGCCGAACAGATTTAACTATTGTATAATGTAAAAAAAAACAAGAAATTTACTGGAAAAGAATATGTTAAGTAATTTGTTTCACACAGTTATATAATTGAAACTAACTAGGGATACTTATACATTTACATGATTTGCTGGTCATGCATGGTGAAGCAAATTTATTATTACCTGTAGACATATTTCTGAATAGCTTTAACTGATAAATACAATAAACTATCGTCTTGAATGTAATATCGTAAATAGCAATTGTGAGAGAACAGATAGTGTTCGAGAGTAAAATCGCACAACTACTGTACTACTGCGATTAATGGAAACGGTTCTTAGTTTTGTACTCAATTATGACATTTATTAACTAAACCAATACTTTGGGAGTGATCTGAAGGTTATGAGAATAAAAAGTGAAAATCACATATCTACCTTATACGGGAGTGTGTAATGGGAGTATACGTAGAAATTGACGATGTAAGTTAAAAGTAAATTATTTGTGTAAACAAAAAGACATGACAAACCTTGTCGACCTCTTTTACATAATACTTCTGCATTTGGAGTAGATTTTTTAATAGCTGTTGCAAGTGCAACGCATTGACCTCCGTAATCGCAAACACCACTAAAAGAAATTTTAATGTCAACTTGTGTCCCATAAAAGAAAAAACAGTAATTAAAGTGAGCAAAAACTTTATATACCAATACTCAATAAGAACTTTAAGATCATTGTTTTGTTTCAAATCAGCCATTATGTTTTAGGGTGTGCAGGAATTTCCTTTGAACATCTATCTCATTGCACAATAACGGGGAATATAAATTTAGTTTCATATATTTACGAACATATATGATATAAAGGTAAATCAGAAGTCAAGGTATCTCAATATAAATAAAAATATAAATAGAAGTTTGTGATTAACGTGTATTAATTTTTTTTAATTCGTTAGTTTCGTAGGAACAGGCTAAGGTTCTAGGACTATGCTGCCACTTCTTAGGAGACATCCATTTACGGTCTTCAAAGTTATTTTAATTAAAGATGATAAATATATACAATCAGAAAATCAATATCTTTTCATATGTCAACTAACAATGGATTATACATTTTGCGAAAGTTATATTAATTAACTTTTAAGTAATTTGATAATAAGGTTTATTTGTGTTTTGAAGCGGTTATGCTCATAATAATTAAATTAACTAATATTTTTCATGTTCTAAAATGTATGTACACTATTCACAACAGAAATCAGATTTGTCTGATTTTTTAAAAATTGTTACTGGATACTTGCACATACTGTTTTGGACTTTTTTCAATAGCTGTCTGTGGAACTTTTATTTATTTTGAAAGAAAAAAGCTATGTATGTGTATCGCAAATCTATGGCCAATGAATTTTTAAATATTTAGTGATAGACCGTGCCTGAGTAGTTTTTTGTTGTATTATGGATTGTACATCTATTAAAACAATAAATGATTTTATTAGTTTTGTTTAGTAAGTATTGGAAATATGGATTACGATTATCTTATAAAGCTACTTTGTGTTGGAGATTCTGGTGTTGGAAAGACAAGTTTTCTGTACAAATATACGGATGGTGTTTTTCATACCCAATTTATATCAACCGTGGGTATAGATTTCAGAGAAAAGACTGTGGTAAGTATTGTTATATTTACGATGCTACTATAAAAAAAATCTTTAAGAGTATTATATGGTCCTTGTTTTTAAACACTTACAATTTATTAGACTTTTCTTTCTTTGATTACTCTTATAATTACTTTTTGTATATTTCAGATCTATCAACAGAGTGGGAGACAACATCATATACATTTACAACTATGGGATACTGCAGGCCAGGAGAGGTATAATATTAAATGGATAAAACTTTCAACAAATTAACATATGTATTATTCTTGTACTAAACTATAAAGATTTTAATTAAGCTCTTGACACTAAATTTAATTTTCATGGATATTTTGATCTTGGTGTTAAATATGTAATAGTTTTCGCTATCACAAACATTATTAACAATTGAGATCTTATGTAATAGTGAATGAATGTAATCTAACTTTAATTTCCAGTGTCTTCTGAAACTATTAGATATAAATGGCTTAAAAAATTAATGATACTGAAATTTGTTTATTGTAATATAGGGTAATATTTCTAAATGATAAATTATATTACTGTTTAACATAATTACAGGTTTCGTAGTTTAACAACAGCTTTTTATCGAGATGCAATGGGATTTCTCCTCCTTTTTGATTTGACTAATGAGGCTTCTTTTCTTGAAGTACGAAACTGGATTGAGCAATTAAAGGTATTTATAATAATATAAGTTTGTTCACTAATGGTATGATGCATATTCTTATGATTTTTTAAATATAACAAGCCTATTAAATTTTGAGGTTTTAATTTTGTTTTTTTTTTTTTAGTTTATTGTACCTTTGAACTATTTATTATTTTATGAGTTAAATGTGACTATATTTGTTTAAGGTCAATTGATTTATTTGAGAAGGCAAGAAGCTTTATTAATCTAAAATTACAAATTTAACTTTTTGTTAAATTGTGGTACTTTTTAAGCAGCTTTATGGATTTTCATTATAAAATTTTGATTAAATAATAACCAATCTCTGCAAACATTCAACAGTTATTAATTCATTGGTTGTTTCTAAGAATTAAAAATTAGTTCTTTTAATAAGTACTAAGCAATTCAATCTTGTAACTTCTTATAAAGTTAATATATAATGTCAAAATCTGTTAAAGCTATCATATTTAATTTAGAATATTTGTTTGTGAAGCTTTAAGTTACCTTTGTTCAATTTTCAGACACACAGTTTGAGTGATGATCCAGATATAGTCTTATGTGGTCACAAATGTGACCTGCAAGAAAAAAGGCTGGTGAACCAGAATCGGGCTAGAGAATTTGCCAAAAACTACAACCTGCCGTATTTGGAAACAAGTGCCAAAACAGGACAAAATATTGATAGAGCCATTGAAATACTTCTTGACAAAGTTATGTACAGGTAATCTTTATGAATGATAAATGTACATTTAATGATGTATAATTTTAAAGTCTTTTTTTTGACAATTCACACAACACTGTCTAGTCCCAAAGTAAACAGAGTATACTCGCTTGTGTTATAAGTTCTAGATAGCTG
>DWHU01000800.1:0-15703 GCA_018247975.1 Parides photinus | reverse complement strand
GACAGATTCCAAATTCAAACGTAATATTTTCTTTTTTTGAATAGTAACAGTATTTATGGCCAGACTAAGTATATATTATTAACGCTATATAGTATATATATTATTACCGCTATTTAAGTTGAGGTATCTTAACTGAGTAGGGATATCCTTAAACTTTTCTAAAAAAATTATAAGAGTATATTTTTTAAATTTGACTTCAGGTTACTAACAATGTTTAACAGGGCTAATTCCTGCCGTTAATTGGCAGTCGCTAGGAGAAAATTACTCTCATCGGAGACCAAAGACTTTCATAATTCCGGCAATTAAAAATAATTTCGGTGAAACCTCCGGAGGCGTTAAGCCATTATTTACATTAAATGTTGGCAAAGGTTAGAGAGAACATGACACTTTTCTTTTGAAATAATACGTAAAGAAATCAAGGAGTACATTATTAAAAATCTTTACAAATATTAAATTTTACTTTTTTTATATAACTTTGAGAAATGTTTCGCATTCTTATTGACAGTGACTGGTAGAAGTTATATATATCTTAACAGTGTATTTTTCAATTGATTAAGTTTCCCTTAAAGGAAAGGTACGATTGTTATAAAAGGCGTAAAGTCTGTATCAATATTAAATAAACAAATATACAAACACGGACATACTTTATGTTACTAGATGTTAGAAATATTATATAACAATAGTTCTAAAACTATAGGTGTAATCCTTCTCATTTATATTCACTGTATTTTTCATCTTATAGTATACAATAAAGCATCATATCGTGATCGTTAAAACATTATAACTCTCTAAAATGATTCAGTAATTAGATTTAACATTTCAAAGCAATTCTGGATAGTATGGAGGAGAGAAAGGACTTTGTTTAATGGCCTGTGTTCAGTCACACCTAACCTAAGACCTGAGAAAATAAAGCTACAATAAATCGATGGTTTCAGCTAGGCCATCTACTAGCTTCAGCACCTTTCAAAAATGAACTTCTGGTGGAACAGTGCTTTAACAAACATTACGTTAACTTCGAATCGAACCTGATACTGGGCAATACTCGCAATGAAATTTACAATAATATATAGTGATATATAAACAAAGTTGAAGAAAGTTAACTATTAGATTGAAAATCAAATATAAAACAATTCTTTAAACTTTACGTTTATCCAAATGAACAGGACAAACATTTCTTAAATTTAATTATTTCAAATAAAGTTATAAGATGTACATGTATACATGTACTAGGCAAGTCCGCGCAAAAATTAATTTTCTGCCTTCTTGAATTTATGTCCTATTTATCTTACGAGGGCTTCTTTTCGGATGAAAATATTTAACTTGAATTAATAGTTTCATGCTCATTTAAACCAACAAATAAACTAACCAGTTTGTTTATTTTATTATGTACATTAAAATATTACTTTTAGAGGTATCAAAAACAAAAATAGGTGCAAAAGTCATACAATGTATTTTCAAATTAAGACACTGTATTCGTCAGTTACTTAATTATTAATTTGTTTAATATAAGTTGAAAAAGTTGTTAAGAAAAAACAAATTTTCAGGTGGAAAAGCAGTAAACTTCATTGGCAGCAACACTGTGCCGTGAAATGAAGTAAATTCAATAATTCTTGAACCTCTGAGTCGCCGCCCATGGAGAATAAAAAACTAACTAGAGAAAAATTTCTTTAAATCAGTTTCCTTGCTTTTAACCGTTTTCGAAACGTTTTAGTTTAAATTATATATAAAAATTAACTGATTTAATGTTAATGTAAAGGTTTAAAAGCAGTTAATCTCAATACAATCGTAACTATTTACTGACGCCTGCCGCACAAAAGTGACATAATTAGTACCAAAATACATTCAGGCAATAGAGAAATCTAAATAAATTATATTTTTTAATGTCTTGGCTGCCTGTTGCTATAGTTGAATGTATTATAACTTTCCTATATAAAATTTGATATAAAAGACGTTATTTAGGTATTAATGCCTCGCAATTTCGAAGTAAGTTAATTACTTTAGCGTATTTTCTATTCACTGCTTTCAGAGATTTTCTTTCATCTTAAAACGCATTTCATATTACATTGACATAATGTTATTACAGATCATAAAATAATTTTAAAAGAGGAAATTTTAAAAACTTTAAATTAAAAGTATGAAAACCATTAGTTCATTATTTGTGAATGCTCAAAGTATTTTACAATCAAAGATAAGAAACGAAACCGTTATCTGTACCTATTTTTTAAAGTCTGTTAAGTAGAAACATTGCTAATTTTAAACAATATGAAATAAATATTAAAACATCTTTTAGCTCTTTCTGTGTGAATCTATAATTTCATATAGTGATAGAGTGTTCAGCTTAAATTGTATTACTTTTATAAAGTTAGATAGAAAGAGGAAGCCGAGTCAGCTGCCGGACCGCAAAATTTACATTGCTATGTAACGCTAAAGCATATTTCTACATCGTCCTACTGTTCTGATTAACTTGTCTATTATACTGTATTATCACAAAGCTGTATAGCAGATATCACCTTCGTTAAATGCCAATCTAATTTATAATAAATCTTTAGATCCGACAACCTCCTATTAATATGTACTAAATAATAGTTATGATAAATCATACGTTTTATTTCATAATGGCTTTCCGTTACGTATAAGATTTGGAGTAGATTTATATTCTTTTATCTCTTTAACGTTTAGTGTATGTACTCATGATAAATAATTAAAAACACAATAGCTGAAGTGTTATAGACAGCAAATTCGAAACCAAGACGTATTACTTATAAAAATTCTAATGTTATAGTATCACGATAAATCAAATGTAATAAAAGTCTACTTAAGCTTTTCGCTATGCGTCTGAATGTATTAAAAGTAATAAGCCAAGATAATTTCTCACAGGAATAAATTTTGTATTGCCTTGAGCTACTGCCTTAAACTTTGTTAGCTCTTCAACAGTTTCAATAAATATAATTAACCCTTTATTCCCAGTATTGGTTCAGGTGAAGTGTTGTTCGTGAAACTTTGAATAAGGGAATTAATTTGGATAAGTCTCAATATAATATTTCATCGTTTGTTTATTATTAGACAAATCGACGATATAATTGCTTGCTTGTTTGAAAGTTTCTTTATTTCGATAGGAAGTTTTTATCTGTGTCCGACATTCTCAGATCGCAATAAAGTGTGAAGATAAACTATGAATATATTAGTAGTATTTCAAGATCTCTTCTCGACGAAACAGCGTTAAGGAGATAAACATATGAAAGGAAAGATACAAAGATTTGTAGCGAATTTATATACATAAATCCTTTCTTGTTATATTTTTGTCCCATATGTCGGTTTTCATGATTATATAAATTAATTGTGATAGTATTTTCTCGCCTCTGGTGTAAACACTAAATTTATTTGCATAACAGCAATAACTCCGAACTCCGTCCGACGACTCGTATTTATCTAAAAACTGCCAATTAACGATTAAAATAAACACCAAAGAGGACTTTTTCGGTGTCCGGTACAGTTTATTCATTAATACAAACCTTTGAACATTTTTTTTATTAATTATTAAGTTACAAGCGATTAAAAATACTTTACTAACAAGCCTCTCCAAATAGCCATCTCGCCGTGAACTCTCCAACGTGTCAACCTTGTTACTCGAATTCAAAAGGGCCGCGGCTAAATGACTTTGGGACAATATGCTTTCTGAAACTTAGCAATATAACCAACGACGAAACAATACAAAAGCATCATTAATCACTGCTTAACCCTTTCCTCAGATGTCGCTTGTAACATAACAACTTGTGAAACTATTTTATTAACCGACGAAATAGGAGAGCAGACAATTTAACATATATAACTTTTTAATAACCTTTCTTTTCTGTACATAAGCTTTTTATGGCTATAATTATTAGGCATTAATCACAGATTATCATAAACATTAGCAACTACATCACTGTTACTAACTCAAAAATTATTAACAAAAAAATCCCCGCTATTTTCTAAACGTTGAAAATCCCTCTCCAATCACTAACCTTCGTCCGATACTAAAAATAGTGCAAAAGCGAAAGTAATTTTCAATTAGTAAGCAATCCCAGCAATTTGTTGACGACATAACCGAACTTTATGATCGCACATATTACACCCGGAGTCTGCACAAATATGGATCATAGGAATTTAATCAACGGACCTGTCACAGTATATAAATAACAAAAGATTGTAACAGTAAAAATATTAAATATGTTTATGTATAGAATGCTACCTTCCTAATAACACCTTTCGATAATAGAAAAATCCTATACATAATGTCGGTCCACCTACACATTACATGATTTAGAAGGTTTTACTTGAGCAACAGATGTTGAAAATGTTCCAAGTTAGCTAATAAATCACACCCTTTTATTGTTTAGGAGCTGTTGACTACGTATGGGTCAGTTGTTAGGGCCTTATTTCAAGTATGCGATTACTATAGTAAAAGGTATCATCATATTTTGTTTTACTAAGCAATAAAACCTTTACAATAATCATTTACAAATACTACCTAAAATACTTCATAATATTATCAGCACATTGTAGTTTTTTATAGAAGAAAGAGTAAAATAAATAAGTAGGTATAAGCATATACAGATTTATTTATTAAGAATATTGTACAGAATAAGATGTACATATTGATTTTTTTAATATCTGTTTTATAAGTTCATTAATTATCATTATCAACTTGAAGACCTATTATCGATCATAGATCTTTCCTATGATTGTTCAAGTGTTAAACGTTTTTTTCTTAGTACAAAAAAATTCTAAGCTCATTTACTAATGAAGGTAACCACAAACCAGTAACAAACCTCATAGCTTTGTTTTAATATATATGTATTTTGAATGTATTAGATAAGGTATATCCGATACTATTTACAGTTTCCTTAACTCGCTTATTGTTACCGCATTGGTTCACAATAGTTCGTTTCCGTAACGTTTGACTTGAATCGCAATATCTACAATAAAAGTACTATTACTATTATTATCATTCTTTATAGTATCTGTGTAATATAAAGCTACGCGTACAGAATATTAATCTGATAGCATTATATACTGCTTATAATAATTAGCTTTGTACTGCAAACCACAAAAACAGAATAAGAAAGAACTAAGCTAAACCTATTTAAATTGGATTCGATCAAATGATTAACCTTAGACAATTTTTTAACTTAATCATAAACTATTTCAATAATTTTACAATGAAAATCTGTATTTCAAGAACAATTTTATGTGCTACATACATACTTTGTTACTTTTATAGAAATCTATTATATATAAGTGCTTATATGTCATCGATTTTTGTCTTTCATTAATACTCTAGTATATAAACTCGCAATGTCCAGTTTCAAGTCTTATTAAGGAATGTAAGTGATATATGTATAACAATATACATGAAATCGTATAAATTATTATTTTTAACGGATTTTAAATCAAACAAATAAAGAACAATTCTGATAACAATTTTTTCCGTTGTACATTTAAAACAATCTGAAACAATTGTACAACATTATGATAATATAAATTAATTGGTACAAACAAACAGAACGAGATAAAAGTTCGTAACGATTGCAGTTGCGCAAACATTGTAGTGTTATTATTAACGTTGTACAAAGCTGCGTTGCATTGTTCATTAAAATCAACCTGGCTCTCGTAATTTCCTTCCATTGACTTTTATGTTTAACTTGAAAATAAACTGAACGTCTCTGTTGTTCATTAACATAATTAAATCATCACTAAAAGTAACAAGTACAGGGAGAACTATTTTAAATACTATAACCAATATTGTTTCATCAAAAAATTCTTTCACATGACAAATATTTTACATGTGTAATCAAATTCCGGTTGGAAGGGTTTTGTTACCATTATCTAGTTATTAAGATGAAGCGACCTTTCGTGATAGTATTATAAAATGATTCTGGATTTTTTGAACTGGGTTAAATTCTGTACTTGGATATCAAGGGCCACACGTATATAAAACCATGATTGAGTCATATTTTTGTACTGATTTTCAGTCTTGGTATTCGTGTAAAGATATGAGAACTGTGATTGCCGCTCTCCATTATCTGCGATTAAAGTATTACACAACAGATAAAAAAGGAAGAGGGAAGATTGATAACAAGTATTATATAGTATAATGTAGTCAAGCCTCAGTAGTCCTACAGCCACAATTTCAGTCAGTTCCTATAATATATTTTTTAGTACCTAGTACATTTGCAAGTGTGTGCTTTTTTCGCATTCTATAATATCAATAGCCTGTAGACTTAATCTTGGTCAAGCTTAAGCAACTTGATAAATTACCTAAATGTTAACATTATGTACATTTTGTATAGTTTGCATAAAAATTATACAAGTGACGTAGCAATTTTTCTGTTAACCAAGCAATTTTTATTCTCGACACCCTTTTACAAGAATTCTCCTATTATCCTTTTTTCTGCATGGATCCATCTAACAGTTGTCTTATTTAAATAAAACCCGTTCTCAAGAGGTTACTTTGTTTGATTTGAAAACCGTCTGAGACAGCGGTTTTGTCTAGATTTTTATTAAAAAGGTTCATTTTATGATTTTTTTTTTTATCTTTGGACATCTTTGAGTGGTTTTTTATTACCTGGAATACGTTGAAAGAAATATAAGACAACGAAATAAAACCAAGTCAAAATATGATGTGAATGTAATCGAATTCTGTTGCTGGTTTCGTATAGTATTTTCCGCTCTTAGATATTGAAAATGTAAGATAAATTGGTATAAATATAACATGTAAAAAACTTTTAAAAGATATTAAACCTGTCGTTACAGATTTAATCGTTTATTCTGATTTCATATACACAAATTTACATAAAATTGATGAGAATTCTCGTTCTGTACCTTTAGTATTTTCTTAAGGATATTATTTTTACTTAAAAAATATTATCTTATTCAACCTTTAATGCATCACTGTAATTAAAGTGGTGGTGATGAGTGGTTTGAAGGCAGGTGACAAAGTTTGTATTAAAAGCGACAGCTATGGGAGTAAATTTAGCGCGCTTATGAATGGTACCGTGTAAATTTTCAAAAGATTTTCCATTGCGTTCTATTTAAACATAAAACGCGGAAAAAATATAGCGTAATGTAAACAGGAAAAAACTTATATTCTTTTTTTAATTTATTTGATGATGTACACCATAATTATGTAACTAAAATATTACACTAAAAAGCATTTCTTTAGATTAAAAAATAACTACAGACGACATGGACGACTATGACGGATGACGGGCACTAAATAAAACTTCCAAGTGTATAAACGGTTAAGTAAACGTGAAATAGTATTTTTTTTACTACATTAATTTGAATATTATACTTTAATGTAATATACTCCAACAATCATATTCAAATCATTTATTTATTCTATCTGTAATACTACAATCTTAGAGTACAGACGCTGGAATTAAAGACATATAGACATTTTCATTTAAGAAATTGAATATTGGATTTATCCGCCAACCCGCACTTGGCCATCGTGGTGGATTATGGAAAAACTCTTTCAGGGTTCCAGCAGTGGAAACATTTAACACTTTAAAAAAAAGTTCAAAGTTGGTGTAAAAAATAAATTAAGTACAAATTATATACATTATAAATAAAATACACAAACTTACTCATACATAAATAAATACGTAAAAAGTTTATGTACTTAATATACATACGTTATACAACTACGTCGTATATAATCGCAAAACACTATTTAATTGTGTTAACAGATATTTTTAAAGGAGAAAACTAGTTAAAGTACACTCATAGGTCAGAGTTATTTATCTATAATGAGAAATTTTCTCACATTGCATTAGGAGCCGAGACAACTAACTTTGTCAGAGCTTTCGAAGACAATTTCCTCCGCGCGCTCCTTCAGCAATGTAATTGCGACTTTTATACTTACTTTAGCGACTTTTAGTCGCAGATGTGTTATTGAGACATTCAATGAAAAAGTAATCGAAAATCTTTCTGGGCTATCATATTACAGATAAACAAATTACAACGATAATCAGTAATAATCAAAACTGTTACCAAAAAGAGAGCCGAGCTTTTAGTAATTAAACGACTATAACCCATGTGATGTAATGTATTCTTAATAATATTGGTATTAAATATTAGCAAATTAGTTTGTTGGGAGATAATGAATTACAAAATAAATTAGGCAATATAGAAATATTTATTATTTACATATTACTGGTGATAGGGCTCCGTTACCAGAAATATTTTTTTTTCTCCGTTTTCCTCTACCATTAAGCGGTAGAGACCACGAAGTTTTATTATTTTTATGTTTCAAAGGTATAAATACCTTGATTTGTTTCATATTTATTCCCTGTTTTTGTTACTATAGTACTCTTTGTCTATTTTATTTATTTCTGATTCGCTTTGACTATATAGTCTATAAAAGAGAGCAGAATAGGCCGCAGTCTTTCATCGGTAAGAATTTTGGGTAGGGCGTCTAGGTCCAGATTTGTACCCATTTAGTAGGTACCAGAAACTGGTTCCTACCATCTAGATTTCAACCACAAATACTATTTCTGGCGTTGAACAGTAGTGTACATATATTACATGGTGAAGGCTAAGGTCTGAAGGATTATTGAAGTAAGGAGATTTAATATCTTATGTCTCAAAGCGAAGAGCTAAATGAGGTGCTATGTACACTTTTCTAATAAGTGTCTGACTTTGGTAATGGCAGGCGTAATTACCATCAGACGAAGGTATTGCTAGTCTCTTCACTGCGAAAAAAAATATGTAATAAAGTATGTTTATTTACATATTTTTAGTTAGTACATAAGTTTAACTCACGATGAAAAATTGTATACAACAGTCGCAATGCGATTAGTAATACGTAGTTCCTGGATAATTTCAAAGTCAATGCTATAGTATAATGAAAAAACAAAGCAATAACAGCTTCTACGAAATTTTATAAGAGAATTCTTGCCAAAGGTTTGAATCCAATTCTTGTTTTTCATCGTAAAGACAATGTCGACCCTTGTCAACATGGCAGACGCGAACTGAAATGGATGTATTGTTTACCTTTACGCAGAATTATAACATTTTATACAACAATACACGGTACTGTTTAAAGGTTTTTGAAACGATGTAATCAGATGACATGTTAGTTAACATTTACTTGAACTATCTGTTTACACTTGACATTTATGTTTAGCATAAAAAATTAGTATACGACCTAATTCACAAACGGTACATATCAATCTGATTTAATACAAGCATTTACTGCTTTCTTCTAACATATAAATTTGAAATCATATGACGCATATGATTTTAATTTCACGGATCTTTTTACATACGCCTTGTTGATTGATACAATCGCAGCGAGACATTTTTTTGGCGTCCACGTTTTAATATAAGAAAGTTTTACGGTTTTCACTTATAAATAAAGTTAATAACTTGTCCTAATGTAGAATTTTGAAGACATACTTAGAAGTGTTAAGCCGCCATCATATTTTTTGTCCGATGAGCAGAGCTTTAACATAATATTCAAGAGTGTTGCGCTTATAATAATGTGACGCTAATTAAGGTGTTATTACACTACATGGCATTATTCTCGTCCTCTTCAAATATGTGATCTCGTTACCGTAGTAATTTAACCATCTACAATAACCTTCAAACGGTCATTTAATAATTTTAACACTCTACTCTATGGATAAAAAAAGACTGGACACCTTCTTAAAAAAAATCATGTACCGTTAAATTTAGTTAACAAAAAAATTACGTTGATCCTTTCTTATTGTTAATTTATAGTCAAATTTACTAAACATTAAGGTACAATTCGGAACAGTGATAATTTCTCTCAAAAAATGGGGTGGCTGCAAATCAGCGCAGCAATTACTTTGTAGCTGCATTTGCATTGAGTTCCGGCCATTATGACGCATCGCAGTACTTACATAATTATTAAACGCATTTCTTGTGTATTAAAAGAAATTAAATATCACTGCTATTCCCAAGGAGGGTTAGCGTCAGGCAGGCGGCCGGCTGTAAAAACCATTGCCAATAACCCTAGCGGTGTGTTTAGCATAGATGGAGACTAACACACTGCCCCAACCCCAAAAAATTAATTGGGAAAATAGGAAGGACCAAAAAAATTTCTTGTGTATATATAAAAAAATCGAATTTCTTTAATTTTGATTCTGGCAGTTTATTTTGACTCGTTATTGTCATAAAGAATTTTGATAAAGTTTTCAAGAAAAGAGAGATATAATAACGTGTATCTAATACAGTATTTTTATATACAATATTTTTCAAATAGGGTACAGGAACTTTAACATGTCGTTTATTTATTTATAAAGCAACGCCAAACAAGTTGTACTGTGGACAAACACAAATATTTATATCTTTCAGCGAGCCTCGCGAGCGCCATCTATAATAAAAAGATTTAACTGTTTCTAGTCAATACGAGTAAGGACTTGATTAACTTGACTGACTTTCGGATGGTTGTTTAAACAGATGGTAATTTAACGTTTGTTCTTGGAATTGTAGTGTTAAAAGACTTTAAGTTAGTAATGATGATAAAATATAGTCTTGTAACTGATCGATATACAGTTGAGCTATAAATACTGTCATTGACACTGAGCAGGGGCCATTATTATTCCACCGTTCCACCAGTGCAGTCGTGTCGCTTGTATGTAAGTAAACCTCCTTCTGTATTTTAAACTGAATGTGACTGTACTATGGATTCTTGTGTTAATATCGCCATGACGCTTACGTATCTATTTCTCTACAGAGACCTAGTACCACTTAATTTAATAGATAATAAACAAAAAATACAGCTGTTTGCCAAGCGTCATTTATTACATATGTAGATTGTAATAAATTATCTATTATCGTTTAATTAGATTGATATAAAGAGACGTGTTAAACAGTATTAATAAAATTATAAGGTATTTTTTGTGAAATCACTATTCACGTTTTAAAGGTTTTGCTAGTAATTAAGGAAGTTAATTTATGAGACACGCGCATTTTCAACTAGCAACACTTTGTACGAACAGGGGCAGAAAGAAACCTTTGTGCCGCAAATTGAATTATAATTCTAACGGGCAGGTATAATGTCTGATGAAAATGTAAGAGGTGCTTTTCTAATTTACTCTGAAATGTCTTATTATGATTTTATAGCTATAATGTTAATTATTCTTTAATAACAAAAAATATATTTAAGTTCTCTTACCTCTTAATAGATGTTTTTCGTTAATGTTAGAAATATGATGTACTGTAAAATTGTAGAACTATATCTATGAGTTTCACAGTGATATCGTCACCTTTCACTTCAATATGAAAGGCAGCATTTCCGGGATCGGACCGCAAAGTGATTTGAGTTCTTAGAACTTGAGTAATCGATTCCTAGCACAAGTACAGACACGTCTTTTGTGGAATAGATGGACCATCTCCGGAGCATTCGAACCGGACCGGACGGACGCGCCGTACAAGCCTTGGTGCTTTCTAAATTGTAATAAATCTTGCAGACCATCCATGAAGTCTGTTTCTTTGAAAGTCTGGTTCTTTTAAAGTCGTTTAATTCCAATAACTTCGGCAGCTAGATTATTTCTTAATAAATACAAAAATAGTATGTTTATAAAGATTTAACAACAATATTTAAAAGGAATGAAAGTTACATGAATTTAATTTAGTTTTAGGGATTTTTTCGAAGAAAGAACCTTTTTGTGGTCACTCGTCGGTCCGTCCGTCCATTCGTGATTCACAAGTTTGTCATGGTTTTGACATTTTGTTGATATCAATCAAATAGAAAAGTAAAATCTATACATTATTTTAAATAATAATGTAGATGTGGGGTGTGAGTTAGTATAGTTAGGGTAATTGTCAATAATAATACGTCCACACCTCGCATAAAATAATCATCCAAATTACCAATTCTTTTCCGGGATTCACAAAATATCCTGTAATTTTTTTCACACAAATGTCAATCACACTTTATGAAAAATAAAATTAATTTATCCAAAAATTTTGATGACGGAGAAGTACCAGTTGTTATGTAATAAATAATTAAATTAAAAATAATGTGGCCCAGCCACATGGAATTCGTTGGGAATTATTAATTTTAATTTCGAAAAAAGCCCCATCGCCATTTTGCTGAGCAATGCTTCTTAACTTGTTTACTTTCGCTCACTTTAAAATCTATGTTATCACGGATATTGAATTTAAATTTTCAGGTACATTAGGCCGTCAAGACTATGCAAATAAACATTCTGTTGTATTCTATTCGCTATACGAGTATTACCTCATCGTCATCATAACCTTATAGAGTTTCACTACTGGACATAAATTCTTCCCATAACTCCTATCATTTCGGCTCTGCCCGCATCCAGCTGTTTCTCACATGATACGTGCAATATATTAAGTACATGACATGAATTATGATGCATGGTCGTTCCCTTTCATTGTAAACTTTGTCCAGCACATGGACTCTCGTTACGTTATATTATGAGTTTCAAACTGCGACGCCGAGAGTATGCAATACCAGTTAAGTAAACTAACGTAATAATAAAGTTTTGACCAGACTTTTTCAATTTATTCTTAACTTCTCTCCTTTTTAACTTAAGATCTTACTATTTCATTGTTTTCATGTATCAATGTCTATAGACGAATTTGATGTTATACTTCGTTTCTTATTACATCTTTCAGACCTCAAGAATACTTACTCACTATTGATTGGCAAAAATAGGTGCTGCGTTGGCACCTACTGAATGATCTGAGTGGTAGAGCCATGCTTCGGCACGAATGGGCCGGCTCGACCGCAGTGATACCACGGCCTCACTCTGAAACCAGGATCTGTTTTTTCGCTGAGTGAGTGAGGTTTCCGGAGCCCAACCCCCTCCCTGCCTCCTAATTCCCTCCCAAAAGGCCGGCAACGCGCCTGTAACTCCTGAGTTGCGGAAGTCCATGGGTGACGGCAGTCGCTTACCATCAGGTGACCCGTTTGCTCGTTTGCCTCCTAATGACATAAAAAAAAAATTCCAGCAGCTGAAAACTACAATCGGTACCAGCACATCTTCTGTAAAAATAATGTTTTAAATGTTTAAATATAATGTTTATTAATGATTTTTGATCTTAGTCATAAATATTAATAAAATATACAGCACTTTCCTTGAGATTTAAAATGTTATGCAATACGATATAAAAAAAAAAAACATATCATATTATGTTAAACATATGCGTACTGGTAACGAAGTTAATTTAATAGAAACGCTCTCGATGGACATGTATATTAACATACATTTCACTCTGTATTTATCTGGCGCATTTTAGAATGTGTAAAGTATCTAATTATTAAAACACAATAATTTGACGACAGTGTAGGGGTATAATGTTTTCTATCACTGATGCCCACGAAGCGTGCTAAGGCTAGTGTCAACAGATACACTTTATTATAAATACCACCACAACTCTAGTATGAGGTCACATATACACAGAAATTCCTTTCTGTTCTAGAACAGTCCTTCTAAACTATTGCACTCACAGAGATATAAATGTATAATATATGTTATATGCGTAATGTAGTAAAAGACAATTTTCATAATTTACTTTTTTTAATCACTTTTAATGCAACGGGTTGAAAATTCTTGATGATATTAATAGCCTCTCTCGAAAAATCAGACTCTTCTATTTGGAGTGTAGCTTTCAGTATAATATCTATCGTTTTCATCATTTATTCCGCCTGTCTATGAATATCTGTCTTCCTTAAATTCAATATTCATTTTTCTAATGAGTCGAATGATTTAAATTCAAAGCGTCTGATAAAAAAACTTCCGAGTTTATTTACTTGATTAATTTTTAACAAAAAATCGATGAATTATTGTAAACATTTTACTTGTACTTCGAAAGTACTACGATTTAAGTCTAATTTGTTTCTATATTAATTACAGCCATCTGGAATTTAAACAATTAGATATTACACCTATCCTATCTTAGTATGATCCCTTACAATCAAGGTTTTGGATTTCTCAAACAACTTTGTTTACTAAAATAATAATCTTACTCCGAAATTTAATCAAATGGTACTCATCCCGGCTATTATTGAAGAGTTTAGACGAATTAATACTCCTGTTCATTATTATTATATCTACAGGCTACTTATTTTCTCACAGATTTCAGGTAAAATTAAATCTCAACAAATCAAAGCGCTTAAAAAGTTTTAATAATTATGAATGGAGATGTACGGAATCGAATCAAGGAACTAACACGATTTCTTGTAAACGCTTAGTCAAATGAATACAACCATTTGAATAACAAGATAAAAAAATAAAACAACATTGGCAAAAACTATATACGTTTATTTTATTATTTATAACGACAGAAGCCATGAAAATGAAAAAGCCGGAACGCAATAAAATCTGTTTGATACAATACAGTCAGTGCAAAGTTGTATCCTCTTGAGAAATTAACCGCACCATTAGTTTTAATGTACTCTTCGTATTTGCGGCTACATTCATAATTTTTAACTATTCTATGCATATAAATAACAAACAGTTTATTTTATACGTACTTCATAAATTATAAGCATTAAATGGGTACACAAAAGAAATTTCAAAAGCTCTTGAATCTGGTTTCGATACTACTTTATTAAATCTTATTTATCAAAGTAAAAAAAAAAATACTTGTAAATAGGTTCATATTAGAGGTTTAATTATTAGTATATTTCTTAAATTTTGCGTTTTGGAAACGTAATACGATAGAACGTTTCGATTAATATTTTCTGCAATTCGTAAATATCAATAAAAGGCGGCAACAGGCGGAGCTGGTAACGGTATGTTATAACCCTAAGCAACTCGATGCGAAACCTTTGGGTGAAGTTTAATTAAATACCATGCGCGAGACCCATGTAATTTGTCTTGTATTAATATCAATTACAACAGAAATGTGTTATAGTTGTTGAAAATCTTTGTACAACAACCTACTTTTAAGATAATAAACGAGCCTTATCCGAAAATCAAATACACGTCGAAAAATTTTAAATGATTGATTTAAAATCAGATTTTATACAAATAAATATGTACGCTGTATCAATTTATGTAAGTAAATAAGTGTTATCAATTTAAGAAGTATTCAAATCTGAAATATTCTTGGTACCGATTTGAACACGGTGTTTTTTAGAACTACGTCAAATAAAAAAGCAAAGCAAATTTTGCATCTTACACGCCTTGTAGTACAGTTTAGAAAAAGTAAAAACAAATCATCGGCATCTAGACTTATTAATAATTTATAAACTGTTTAAAAAATATTAATTTCTTGCATATTAGCAGCGAATTCTTTTAAAATACTTTGATGAACTAAAACTTGTGAAAGATAAGGTTGAAAATATTTGTCTAACGTATATCCCCATTCAGCGATTTTCTAGCACCCCTGTAAGGTCGTGAATCGTATTTTAAATCCTTCTTATCTTTTTGGTCCAAGTGAAGTGACAGACCGGCCTGTGGCCACTTAGTACCCTGGTTGTAGCCGTATATCACTGGAGTCTGTTACGGCCACTTTTACGGTTTATCTGCCATCCCGCACTTAAGTTCCGAACGACTGACTAATCTTATTTCTTTCCCATACAATTTAACAAAAAATTCTTTAAATGAGATTATCAGGCAAAATTAACATTTATGTCTTCTTTGTCTATCCCATTTTTCCCAATTTCTTGGGGTTGGGGCAGTGTGTTAGTCTCCATCTGTACTAAACACAC
>DWHU01000799.1:0-15703 GCA_018247975.1 Parides photinus | reverse complement strand
CACCCCACCCTTCACTCATCACAAAACTCAATGAGTTGACTCACGCTCAATGAACTAATGGTAATTGGAAGCTACTACCCTTAATGTGCATATCTTGTAAATTGATATTTCCTTGACCGTAGATATTACTATAATTAATAAACGTCGTTGTTACAAGACATATTCACTGTGTGTTGGACAAAAAGGTTTCATACTTCCAAGAAATGAGGTATTGATGGCGTTTTGTCATAACATTTATTATTAACTATAACTTTAATTCTTGTTTACAAGTAAACTTGCCGTCAACAAATGTAAAGAGTAAATATAAATATTTATAGAGCTAGCAATGCTATGCGCCGATTAAAATTATGGAGACGTGTATTTCTAAACAAGAGATTAAGAATACGGGTGTAAGTATATTGAATATTTAGTAATTTCTTAATTATCAAATTTACATATAATTTTGTATCTGTGTAAATTGTCATTGTAAGTATAAACATTTATTTCAATAGCAAATTCATTAAATTTCAACTAATTGCAGACTTTAAGATCTAACAAGTTGTGGACTAGTCATTGCTATTTATAAACGACGACAAGTTTTAAATGTTGATGTAAACATCAGCGCCAACGTTAATGGGCATTGCGTTGCCTTGCTTTGAGAAAATAGCTATGATTCAAGCGGCGAGTATGTTGTTAATGAAACTATTTTTTTAAATACTTCAAAATATAATTTAAATTGATTATATGCTACTTTACATACGGATCTGGCATTTAAAATAATAAATTATTATTATTGGTAGTAGAACTCCGTTGCTGGCAACGACGACGAAAGACTGGTATTTACATGGCGTTATCGAAGAAACGACTGTTGTGACCACTCATCTGTTCGTCCGTGCGTCCGTGCTCGTATATTGACATGTTTTTGACATTTTGTTGTGACTTCATGCACAAAGCAAAAAGAATCAAAGTTAATATTTGATTCATTTCGAAAAAAGACCCATTGTCTATCACTAAGCAATGGTTCTTAACATGTTTTGTAATATCGGTATACAATAAAAATAATATTATGTTTATTATAATAAGCATAATACATGTACTATATTATTATTTATTATTTATTCTTCATGCTTATAAAAGTAGGAAACAAGAACACACTTGTTCAAAATGTATATTTCCTATGAATTTACTATAACGTTGTTATGCCAAATCATATTCTTGGAACTGTTATCAGGTGTAATCATATAGTTTATCAGATATGCTTGGTGACGTGTAGAGATAATCGTTTTTAGTTTGTAATAGATAAAACCAATCGGCGACTCTTTGGCGCCGAAGTTGATGTCTGGCAATTACATCACAGAGCACATGTTTGTTCAATTTGTGATTATTGAACACCATCGTATAGTTTTGCTGTTGATAATCATATATTAACGTATAACAAATATATTAATGCAATTTTGGTACACTACAACCTTATATTAATTATATTCTCAATCCTTATATTCGCTTTAAGTATTTTCATGTTTATTTCAATGACTGGCTTAATAAATTTTCTTTTGAAAACTAAACCAAATTTTCGTACTTTGTATTATTGTCTGAAGAAATTAACACACAATAAAGAAACTGCATTTTATTTACAAGTGTGTATTTTTTTTTTAATTTTAACAATAAAACCATGAAAATTATATCACAAGTTATGCGCATTTAATAAAGTTAGTATAAATATAACAAGAATTCGTACTGGAATATAAAAATTGTGCGGTTCACCCGAAATAAAAATAGCTAAAAGAAAATGTAAGTGTTTAAAGTCGAGTGGTTGAAGTATTTCATGATAATGCTTATCTAACATGATAAGCGTCAGCGCCAAGTATAATTTAAACTATCGGTAAAAAAAATGTAGTCAATAAATTTTAGAACGCTAAAATGATATATTTTCTTCTTTAATCTTCATTATTCATATAAAAATTTATAGAAAGTAATTTATTTCATTAAAGTGCTGATAGCACAAATTTTCATTTTTCAACATATGGACGCTCCCCGCGAATAATCTGGTAATAGATAAGGTCCCGGAAAATTGAGATTGTTCAGGAAAAATAAAAAAAAATCGGTGATAATTCCGTTATAATATAAGTAAAAGGAACTCTTTATATACCAAATTGAAGCAAATTTTTGCGCCTATTGAGCTATTTTAACAAAAATAATCCTGTCTGAAGCGCATGGCTAAACCTTAACTAAACGTATTTTAGTATGTCAGCACAGGTAAGGCCAGCACAGTAATGAGCACTTCGATATTATTCGGATAAATTGTGTATTTGATGCTTTGCAGTACAAGTATATTTCAATATTATTCGTGATATTTTTTGTGCAATGAATAGTGGCAGAAAACGATTACTGTATTGTTCGCCGTTTAAAAAATAACGTCCACACTATTCCTATTTTAGATTTAGATTGTTTTTCTAAAAATTACTCGAATATTCCCGTACTATCACTTACTGCAAAGTGATATAATTAACTAATAACCCGAATAATGTCGTATTAACGTTAACCATCAAACTATTTAGTTATTTCCTGCCATATTGACATAAAACCTGGTTAATCGTTTAAACTTTATTTGCATCCATTTAGCTGGAATAAAGACGTAGTAATTTATATCTTTGTTAATAATAATAGGGAAAATCTGAAAGAAATTGCGCAGGTGCATTATGACCTCTGGATTCCAAAAATGATATAACACGAAAACCCCATAATAGCACATTACCGGATTATTCGCAGAGGGCGTCATATATAGTAGAACCTGGATTGCGTCGAATTTCTTACCAAATTTATGGTCAATATGTTTTCAAGAAAGTATTATTGTTTAGACTTCCATTCATCGTGACTTCATCGTGATTAAGAAGCGCATATATAACTTAAGAAGTTAAAACAGATTTACTGGTGCTGAATACCGTCTAGTTAGACGGACTACAGATACAGTAGCATGCAGTAAATACTATGTTGTAGCTAGTGAAACTACTGGAATAACTACACTTAATATCTTAAATCTAAAGAGCACAATGTAGTGTTGTGTATACTATCCTAACTGGTACCTAAATGTTATCAGCCGACGTATTTCTTAACTTCAGGTGAAGGTTGAATAAAAATAAGAATGGTTTCAAAACACGATGTGGTACGATACAAAACACTAAACACTATCTTGTTACCATAAGTTTTAAAAACGCCAAAGAGTTCGTTGTAATTATCTCTGTATTTTAATACTACCTGTTAGTAAACAGTAAAATCGTGAAGTATAAAGTCTGATGTGGTTTGTGGTAGCGTTGAAGTAAAAGAAAGTTTATGTACACGAACAGGACTATACAGGAAGCGATTAACTAAATATAGGACGCCATGTGCTGCACTTTCAGAGAAATACTTTCGATGAAGAACACCTTAGCAGGTGATTTATAGAATGTCCATGTTTTTGAAACCGTTCGTTTTATCGTTTCTGTTCTGAGTATGGGTTAAGTACGCAGTATAAGAAAGTTATAGTAGATCCATACTCAATCCACTACAAACAGAAATAGATTGCAAATAAAAAAATTGTTTTATCTCTCTTAAGGAAAAATAGTATTTCAATGTTTTTTGTATTCTTTGTTTTTTTTTTATATTCTTTATTTTTATAAATAGTTTTCTTTAAGTAAGTTTTTGGAAGTCTTCCTTCTTCTTACTTTTACTTCATACTGGTATTACTTAATGCAATGATGTCCAAAAAATATCCGTTAATAATAAAATTAACAACATCTCAACGTTCATTTAGATTAATAAACTGGTTGATATATTTCTGTAAACGTTTCCTTTTTGTCCCGTCTTTTATGATACAAACTATCTAACCAAATACAAATGGAATTTTATGCATTTGTACCAGAAAACTAATATTTATATTATTTTAGACCAATTTTCTATTTTTCTGATACTCATTTCGTGAGGACTTTCAGTCATAGGTAATTAACATTAGAAATAAAAAAGGCTACTTCTAAAAATAGGGTTCTGCATTAAAATACCAAGACACACAACCATGAAATAACCCTGTTTTAATTAATATTTTATTGAAAAGTATTTTTATTCTTAAAAAATACTTCTTGTTATTTAAGAACCTACAATAATATCAATTAAAAATAAATTGTAAATACTAATGCAAAACTTTGTCTACGTGGTTCTACAACCATTCACTGTTTATTTCATACAACTTACTTATTATATACATATAACGATTTTACTTACTTAAAGAATACATTTTCAGCGATTTTATTGCACTAAGCATAAGTTCATTAAAGTTAATTTATAATATGTTATTTATGGTATAATTTTTCTTAATAAATAACAAGTGTTATACAATCTACGAATATAAAAGCCGCTGTTTGTTTACTGTTGTCTGAAAATAATGAATGTATGTGATATTATCTTTTCTTCTCAGAAGTAGTTACACCATCAGGGATACATCGATTGTGCAATCGACGGAGAAAATGATGCAATTACAATACGCTGTATACTATACGTCAAAGTTAAGATAAAGGCTGAAACTAAAAAATAGCCTTGTGTAATGTAACGTAATTTTCAGACCACAGAAAAAATGGTTTTACGATACAAAGGAGTGGGCTAGAACATCATTTACAAAGACTAGCCGAAGACCGAATTAGTTTTTTTAATTTATCCCCCAATTTAATTCGAAGAAAGCACATCGCCATGATGATGAATGTAACCTTTAAAGTTTATTGACTGAATGAAGAACGTAATGTGTTAAAAATTTTCAATAAAATTTTTTATTAGTAGGCAGATAAATATCCTCTTTATATTTTGTTGGATAAGACATTGTGAGTTAAGAAATCCGAAATACTTATAAAAATAATACATAAAATTTTAACAGAAATCTTGATTAAATGGTAAAATTTTAGAATCAAATTATTTGTTAAAATAGTTATAAACAGTATAATTTTCACAAATCTTTGGTTTTCTCTGGATGTTTCAAAGTCTCCAGTTCAATTGGAAAAGAACCAGCACCTCTTTCAGTTTGTACGACTGAATTACATGTAGAATACCATAATTTCAATAACAGCTCTTTAGATAAAACCATATTTTTATTATACTATATTGCAATACAGCATACATACATACATACATGTGCTTACGAAAACTTTATCCAAACAGTACTTAGTAAATGAGTTAGCTATCCGTGACACAGAAATGAAACCTGTTTCTAATATCTTTAAGTGGTGATATACTAATTCTTAATCGTTAAATGTAGCACACGTGTGACAAACTACGCCCGGTATCACTCCATTTTGTTGGTTAAATAGGTAACATACATTAAATAGAATAAATATCGTATTAATTTGAATAATGAAGTAAGAAACGGCGTGAATTATTACATAGTAGCCAATTTAATCTGTCTTCGTTTTATAATATATCATAAATTTGTTTTTCTTAATATCAGAAGTACAAGTTTAACTCTGCTGTATCCATTATCATGCTATTCTTATACCAACCAGCTTTAACTGACTAATAAAATAATCCTGTTCTTATTTTATAGATTAAATTTTGATTGTACAAATCAAAAGTCATATAAAATCTGATAGAAATTAGAATGTCATTGAAGTAAATGCTAAAAACACTTTAATAATTATAAGCAAGTTCTCATCTAAAAGGCCTTTACAAAATTAACTATATAATTACTTACAAACATTGTTTAAAATGTATTCAATAGAAACGCCTATTACCTCAACAGTAATCTATTACAGGTTTTAAATACTCGTCGTTCTTGTATTTTCCTTTAAACGTTTCAGAATTTATGACCCTCGTAACAAGAGTGTATCCGTTTTATGTAGATTAAAAACAATGGATCAAAGTCGTCAAGTCGAAGTACAAGAACACAAAAATAGGTTACTACCCTTTTATCCTCGAGTATAATGCAGTCGATAAATTTGAATACATGAAACAGAATCGAGTGGAAAATTTCATGTTTTTATACCGAGTCTCTAGCTGAATATAATTTGAATAAAACTAAGACGTACAATGGTGAGTAAACAATGACTTAATCATTTGACGCACTTACATAATTATTGGATCCGTTTAGAATTCTATGGAACGACGAAGCCATGCGATACCAAAAGGAATCGATAATGAGGCAGGAAACTCGTGTTAGAGGCTTCCCGTATATCAAATGACAATCTAAGAGTTTCTCTACCAAGTAAACGAAGCGGCTTATTGAACACACCGCGTCTATATTTAGTAACAAACGCTTTATACTGGTGTTTATTAATAATAAAGTATACATTTTGTTATTAATAAGTATCAGGATCGATTTAAAATCATGAAAATTCTACAGCGAGAAGATTTTAAAGAACAAATTTTTAGATTCGTTCACTGCCTCGGTTGGTGTATAAAAAAAAACATGTTACGACGTTCCGTTCTACGCAGAAAGCCATATTTTAAAGTTTTCTAGTCTTTGCTTACGTGTTTGTTTTAATTTTATACTATCCCTAACGTTTTGGTACCTGAAAATCCGGTTTTTAAAAAAAATAGAAAGTTTGTGAGTCCAAGTTCAGGTTAATAGTACGCAGTTCTTAAACAATGCCGTATACAATCATGCGGATGGTCTCATATGTCACACGGCGGCGACTTTTGAGCTTTGCTCACTCCAGCGGTCGTGCTTTCATCTCGACGTTGACAAATGATCCAATAGACATCGCGTTAAAAGATTAAACTGTTTAACTTACTAAAAAGGTAAATGGTTAAATTTCAACATCGCGTCTCGTCTTATTAACCCTTAAATGAGCGATTTAATTATCTACATTCTACAAATCATCTATTTTAAAAATTTACGAATTTCAATATGAATAAGGGCATCCTCGTTAAGATTTCCAATAGCAGTTATACACGAAATTTTGAAAAAAGATTTTAAATACAATCCTTTGAAAACCCAAATCGACCAAGAATTGAAAAAGTTACTTTATTTCTCGCAAAACTTTTTGTGGAATGTTTTTCTACGTTATCGCACCGTCGATTCCATTTTTTTAAGCGATGAGGCTCATTTACATGTAAACGGCTACAGTAGCAGCCATCCTTATCCAAACTATAAGCAAATAAGCAGTTTTTTTTAGTTGATTTCGCATGATACTTTTGCAACGTTACTTGTTGGATGCTCGTGGTTACAGTTACAGGGACAATGAGATTAATATCTAATAGTCCTAAGGTGATGTGTACAATTAATTGCAGCGTAAACTATCTTAAAGTAGCGCCACCTTGTTATGGGCAGGTAAAACTTACCTTTGTATGAGGTGTCCAGAGAGAGTTCGCAAAGAAACAATGTTCTCTTTGTGGATCTAATATTATAACATTTAAAGCATACACATAATGCTTACTATTCACGAAAAAAATCTATTTAAATCGGCTTATGAATTTCATCATACTCATATTGTAAATCTGCCTCCATAATAACATCGCTAAGTTCTGCCTGTCACCACATGAGAATTAAAGTATTCTGGATATGCACGCTTTGCTAACTATGAACTCATTGTCACCTAACGTCATTCAAAATTGAGGTCAAGTTTTACTTCACTATCATTCAAAACAACCAAATATTTTCATATTAACACCACCAGGTCTTATGTGAAGAACAAAGATTGCATGTTGCATTGTCTGCAGTTCTTTGAACTTGTGCCTTTATTTTAAATTTGCATGAAACAGCCTTTTAGTTTCATGTTTGCACTTAAATATTTCTTGTATTTTAAATTCAAATTAAAGTTATAAACTGTAAACAGGGTCCCATTGCTATTCAACTATACAATTGTAATTCATGATATTTTTAAAAAGCGGCATTAAATATGTCGAAAATAAGTACTTAATTGTATTAAGGTATTAAAATAACATATGCGACGTTCTAGCCGTGATAGCCTAGTGGTTTGGGACCTCGGCCTCCGATTCGGAGGTCGCGGGATCGAATCCGGCAAGAACCGATGACTTTTCAGAGTTATGTGCGCTTTAAGAAATTAAATATAGTGATATTTTTCTGTTGGTGTGGTGGTGGTGATATTGGCTTTATCCGCCAACCCGCACTTGGCCAGCGTGGTGGATTTTGCCCAAAACTCTCTCCATTAGGAGAGAAGGCCCCGTGTCCCAACAGTGGGAACATTCAGAGAGTTGTAAAAACAAAAAAAAAAAGAAACGTTCTTGCAACTTAAACCCACCTCTGGTTTTTTTAAATGTGGTTAAAAAAAAATACTGTTAATATTAAATAAATATTATAAAATAAATAAACAGCCTACTTAATGTTCCTAAAATTGGGAGTCGTGTCCTATTTATCTATGATGCTAGCCACGTGCTGATTGATGGATGTTTCATGTTCACGAAAGCTGTTGTTGATAGAATAATTCAGTTTCCTCACGATGCCTTCCTCCAGCACAAACTTAGTTATCACGGCTTCAGTATAAGAGCTATAAACGTTGCTAATGTTGTTATACTTAAGAAGTTTATAAACGTCTAATCTAATTTTAGAACATGACGGCGGAGAATCGACCGTCATGGCGCGCAGCGGAAACCCTTTGACCCTTTGTTTATCAGCAGCGGAGCGGCGCACGCGCACCGGATATGCGTTGCCGCTGACGGAAGTAAGTCGTCAACTAGCGGTATTTACAATAGGACTTGATAGAGCCGCTTAACTGATTACGTAGAAGAACGCACACAAAGAACACGAATAGGGATGAAAAATTTCAACGAATACTTTACTGCTCTCAACATTAAAACCTTTACTGGATTAAATCAGTATGTAGTGTGTATTAGTAAAAAACTGAAATTATTAGCAAGTATCATTTCAAAATATAATGTACATAACATAAAGAGGTCTTAAACCCTAAAATAATATTGGCATTCAAGTTCTAGAAAATCCAGTTTTATGTTACCATTAACGACTCTTTAATCCGCTGTTTTATCGCAGAAACTCTTCGAGGCCCCGGTAAACATCTCACAACAAAGTAACTAAATTATAAACACTAGATAATTACGTTGAATTTATATACATCCTTTATTTGACATATTGAAAAGTTAATCCGTGAGAATTATTCTGTTAAAACATTCCTTTGTTCCGTTAAATCGTTTTTACTTATATCCTGTGTTACTCATTCTTTTGTGGTAGACTTTGTACGCGAACTTAACGATTTAGAAGTAAAGCAGTCCTGATTATAATATTTTTAACAGAAAGATAACATTTTTGTTAAAAATTATTGAATGCTTGTTAAAAAAATTTCTACATTTGTATTACAAAATTTTTACTACTTTAGGCTCCCATTAAAATGAATGATTGTTTTACTTGTTATCATAAGTAAAACAATGTATTAACTTTTTGTATTACATCTCTTTATCCTTACTATCTACGTCCGATGTTTACCATTAAATACATTTATATAAAACTGTTACGTTTCGATAAATGATCGTAACGATTGTGTAAGTACAACCCTACACGTGTTTATTACTTATCAACGCCCGTTCAGTTACGGCCTAAATAATGCACCCATGGAACATGTCGTATATGTACATGAACGGTATTTACCCACCACAACAAATACTGACTCTTTCAAGTTATTGATTTTAACGTTGAAATAACCAACATATTGAACAATTACGCATAAAAATAGGGAATTCCTGTGATTTTACTACAAGCGTATATATGAATAATCCTGTTAGGTATACAGATATTAAGTAGTATTATTAGGCATAAAATACTGTACATTTTTCGTTACAGTGGGCTAAAATTTCATCTCAATTTTATACAAATGATAAGTTTGTTGAAGAACACTATAGATTCTTCATACGAAGGTGGTAGCTAACTAGGTTTGAAAGACTCCAACCAATCGATCTCTACAATATAGCCTCGAAATCGAACCCATGACTATCTTGTTATAAGTCAAACAGTGTTAATAGACATGTAAGCATTTGGAGCTAAACTACTACACAATATTAATAGGAATTACGTACTACATATTTACAATGTCCGATATTTGAACAAGACTAGAAGCTAAACACTTATCTCTATCTCTCTCTCTAACACATGTTAACTAGATCTTTGATTATAAATGAATATTTAAATTTTAATTATATTTACCTATTAAATTTCATACTATCAATTTCCTTTATTGATACCAAATATAATAAAGTTCACTTTGGTAAACAAATTGTCGAGTTCTACTGATTTTGTGGAAGTAACCGTGACTTGTAACATTCCAATTCGAACTTACACAACTGTGTGCTGTAGGATTAACAACCCACCAGTAGAAGCAGAGAATAAACATCTCTGCTAGAGATATACTCACAAACATACATTTTCTATTTACTTGTACATCACTGACATAACTAAGGACAGAAGCCATGACCAAATTGTAATACTTTATTTTATTTAGCACATATCATTATTCTCGTTATAGAAGTCGCTTAATATATTATTAAATATTTATAACACGTTTCAATAAAAACCATTGAAATAAATGTACAAAGAGCATTTGTTGCAAACAACATTCTTAAACTAATTTCTTATTAAAGAAAAACCTTTATATATAATAATATCTTCGGACAATTCACACAATACTGTGTAGTCCCAAAGTAAAAAGTATACTCGCTTGTGTTATGGGTACTAGATAGCAGATGGACTACTTAAATACATTTTTTTTTGTAAATATATGCATATCGTACATAGAAAACACCCAGACTCATAACAAATATTGTTCGTTCGGCGGGAATCGAACCCACGACCTCTTACTCAGTAGGCGGGTACACTACCAACTGAGCTAATGTGCTAGTCAATAAAGGCAAACTTTTGTTTATATCAAAATACATTCATATTATTCCCAAGTAAAGTTTGTACAAGTTCTTTGAAAATACATCAATGTTTTAAATCCTAATAAATTTTTAAAATCGATTTTCGTAATTTCAAAATGTGGTGATGATATTGTCTGTTGATTAAATTGAGAGTTATGTTTGAGAAAACATAAAACTTCTACCTGTAAACGTAGTTTTTACTAAAAAAAGTACCTAATTCTATAATTTTTTCTAATAGTGTAAAATATGTGTTGCAAACATGACTTTGTGTGTATCATCTCGAACAGCTAATAACAGATAGCATAACAGCTGACTTGTCGTTGGCGTATCGCCGCCACGTCACTGGCGCCGGCGAACTTTCCTCTTTGTACAGTAGATATAACAGGCATAGCCTTAACTGGTACGCCTGGAGATTCCTGAGGATATTACTCAGCGCTCGTAAGGATAATAGACACAAGCGACACAGAGCAAAACTCACTGATTGAAGTATAACTTTATTAAGATTGTTTTCTCTTAAGACACCATAGACAAGTGTCTAAAATAAGTATAGAACTGTTTGGTAAAGACATTGGCTGTGGATTTTCGAAGTTATTTTATCATGAATCATTACAAATATACATAATTCAAATGCATTAGACGCTAAATGAGCCTTCGGAATATTCTGCAATTTACATAAAGGTTTTTAATAAGTTTCATCTGATATATGATTATATCCTCACCGCGAAATATCCTTTTCATCTGATTTTTTTATCTTTATGCATAGGTGTTTTATATCGATCCGATCGAACAAACAACTCACTACTATGCTAATTGATTAGATATGAGTGACGTATCCGATGGAAACGTTCTCAAGTATATAAACAACGTAGTCTCGAAATTATGATAATAAAAGATAATTAATACGTCTTTATCCTTTTTTACGACGAATCATATTTTATTAACCAACAATCTCAAGTAAAACGTGTTTTTTTTATAATTTTTACTTTGTCATTAATGTCATTTCTTTTTTTACTCTAGTTAGAATTTAGATTCAATCATTCTAAAAAGAAAATAACGTTATGTTAAAGTTGGAAGAGAATATTCATTTAACTCTTTTAATCATTTAACCAGCTATATTTCTAGCGTAGTAAATAACCGGAAATTTACTTAAATTAATGGAATCTTGTACAAAAATTGTCAACTACAGAAGGATCGTTGCCGTCATTATAATGTGCTTATGTTAATAGTAAACTTACCTTGCCTAAGGTACGATTTTAAGATGAGCAATGTTCACGTACTCGTATATAAATTACATCAATTTAAATATAAATTCAAACATACTGTTGTCTATAATTATCTATGTATATGGTAATTATTTCCTTGAGTTTAGTTTAGTTAAAGTGAAATAGATTCTTTAAGAACATGTCGTAAGTCGATGTTGTAATGGTTACTAAAATTCAGATTCATATTTGTCAAATCAATTTTTTATAACCTATACAGTGTATACAGATTTACATACACATCGGAAAGATAACATTACGTTATATTTACGCCATAATAGTGTTAACAATAAACCAAAACAGCTGTGTGTGCTTACCAGAGACTTAAATCCAAAAATGAAGTCATTCTATGTTAATAATACCTTATTTTTTAAATAAAACTAACATCGTAATAAGTGGGAGATGAAGTCAGCCTCCGATAAATTTACTCTGTTGATGATTCAACCTAGTTGATTATATTGGTTCAATAGTACGTATATTATATATAACCTATGACCTATAAAAGGTCAGATTTATTTTACTTTTTGGATATTAAAACAAAGCTCAATTCTTTTCTAACATCGGTCCTAGCTCTTTATTGAATAAGAGCTGTAACCAATATAACGTAGATATAGATAGTAGAGCTAGAAATTTACATAAACGTAGAAAAACTGTTAGACTAGTCGAAATATAATTAAAAATATTGAAGAAATGTTTTTTCGTATACGGTGACTTTTATCTTATATAAAAAATTAATACTGTCAGTGTTATCAACAGGTATATAGAAATTAAATACCATGGTACTTAAATAAAGATAAGAGCAAATATTATGTCCTCTGCGAAAAGTTATTTAGGTAAGTTGAGACTAAAAAAAAAACGGTGTCATTAACCGCATTACGACGATCATTTTTTTAATCTAAATTTGGATGTTGACTGTACGAGATGAAAATAAACGTTTATAAAAGTATATGAATATTAAAGGACTTCGCTTCGACCAGCGACGTTCCAACGGTTAATATCATTGCACATGTTTGACTTTATAAGTACAATTTTCTTGTTTTATATTTACTAATAACTGTTAAATAAAAGATACGTATAATAATAATGCAAATATCGAGCCCAGTCAGCTGACATCATCGTAGCGAGAGGTAGAATATTCTGAGTACATTGTAACTCAATATCGTGAGATACTGTGGTCAAGTGCCAGTGAACCATTTTCGACAAAACCAAATAGAAATAGTTATAAGCTACGTCATTCACTGGCGCCAATGAATACGTTTCTCAATATCCTCAATAGTCAATAGATACAACTATGCAGCCTTAACAGGCACGCTGAGAATTCCTGAGGGTATTACTCACAGCTCGTGAGTACATACTGGCTGTGGTTGAACTTATCGTCAATTTTATCATATTTTTAATGGTTTAATTTTGATAAACAACAAAAGATTTTCATAAATCACACACACAAAAACAGTCACCATATGTTTTCTTGTTAATATTTATGCCATTTCTACACAGACAAATAACATCCATATTAAATAAATCGTAGGTTGTCTTTATCATATTTTTTTGTTTTTAATAAATTGGTCATTACAGTACAAAAAAATATTGAAAGTATCTATTTTTATTATCAATTAAAAGCTATTTATGCGGTAAATATAGGAAAAAGCCAAAAACGCTTTTTTAATCTGTTGCGTCTTTTTATTCCCGTTTATCTCCAAATTGCCACGGGACTTTCTCATAGTTCATGATGTTTAAATATTATTTATTAACTAATACTTAATACGTCAGAAAAAAACAATCAGTATTCTGTACATCCAAAGAATTAAATAGTGGTTATTCCGATTGAATAGCCCGTGTTACTAGCAAGTGTTTTAATTTGTAATAAATAATTAAGTTTTATTTTGGTATCAAGATAGTACTAAATGCTATTAAGCATGAGGGGTTCGAGACGAAAGAAAAATGAAAATGTGGTAAAAAAATCTAATAAGTAGTCATCATATAAGTTATGATCACTTTTAATAAGAAAATGTACGAAATTTCGAAAAATTTTGATTGATGTGTACTGTGAATGCGAAACCAAATAATATTTATACCATTAGTAGGGCCTCTATACGAAAAAATGTTTTTCCTCATATAAATTTTGAGTCATCATTTGTAACTAATTGTTAAATGATTAGGAATTTTTAATGACCTTTGCGTGTGGATGAACCTTGACACATTACCTTCGCCTTTTTGAATAAGGTACACACAAATTTAGAGGAAGGTTTTTCTTAATGCTAAATCCACATGCAAGTTCATTAAGCTGATGATACAATTGCCTCAAAGATAATATTTGTCAATTTGTCATGTATATGGCATCTTCAATTGTCAAAGCAATTGAACATGCCATATACACATTTACACACAAGATTGGAAAATTGTTGTATGAATAGTCTAGAAATTTTATGGAAATATTGTCATTATCTTTATTAGTAAATAAATTGTCAAAAATAACCGTCGTGAATGTGGTATTATTTAAAGTAATATTTTCGTACATTACATTTTTGTAAAACCTATGAAAAGAGAAGCGTATATATAAAAAAAGGTTTTTTTCAATGTTTAGCGAGAATATACGCCATTTTGCTTACTCTTTCTTATCTTATTTACGCAAGTAAATTACAGTTTCCATTTGGAATAAATGGAACATTGTCCTGCTTTATGCTGCGTTGCAACATCAAAATGAATTGCGGAAGCTATGGAACTACTTGATCAACTTGCTGAACGGATTGCCTAATGCTTATTGTATTGTTGATAAATAAATTTACCTGCTAACAGTGAAGAAACTGCGTAGAGTTTATAATTTCCCCTGTCTCTAGTGTCATAAATAATTGTATTTTCATGTTCTTAACATCTAATATTGTTAATATAGTCTCTGTTGATGCTTTCAGATAAATAAGATATACATTTGACTGCAGTACTTACCATTGTATGTTAAGCGCCTTATAACTTTCGGTCGCGTGCTTTTGGTCAATATGTTGTCATCAATGCGGTGATATAAATTACATTTTTAAAAATAAAACATGTCTTACAAAAGGCGACGGATTAACAGGTTGTTTTATGTTATCGATTGAAATTTCTAACGGGTTATTGCATGAGCTAATACTTCTACATTATCACAATTAAGAGAGTAACAATTATTGTCCAGTTTGAAAATGTCAACATTTGCAGTGATATCATTTTACTTAGAAGTATTTTGAACCACTTAAGGTTAAGATTAAGGTTGATTATTTTAGTTTTTCTGCATACCGACTGTACAGACGCTTACAAAAGTATTATAAAGGATAAAAGGAACTTAAAATTATACCTTATGTTAACGAAGAAGAGGGTCGTGACCAAATAATATGTTGCGTTCATTGTAACTAGGGCGCGCATTATCTATACAGCGTGACTTATTTTGTAATTTCATTCTGACTTTATACAAAGAGTCGAATAGATCAACAACGATGATATCTTAATGCCCCATTGATAGCTTTTTGGTCGCTTACTTAGTTAGTTCTGATTCATGTAACCTATTTTTGAGACTAACGTACGTTTGAAATACAGATTTTTTCAAAAGTTTACCTTTCAAGTCAGCCTTGAGGACGATTTTGGCATCTTTAAGTAATATA
>DWHU01000798.1:0-15703 GCA_018247975.1 Parides photinus | reverse complement strand
CATTGCCAATAACCCTAGCAGTGTGTTTAGTACAGATGGAGACTAACACACTGCCCTAACCCCAAGAAGTTAATTGGGAAAATGGGATAGACAAAGAAGAAGAAGTCTAAATCTGTTGGGCTATTTATTAAGACTTCCTCTTACAAAGGGTTGAACTGATTTTGCCGGGACTTTCACTAAGATGTAGCTGAAGGTTTGCGACATAATATCATAATAATGTGTAAAAAAGTAAGAAAATGATTTGTCTTCAGAGAAAAATTCGAAACAAGATTTTTAATAATTCTAGTAATCATGTCTCACCGTATCTTCTGCACTTTTTGGGTTCAAATTCGACAGCGTAGTGTTTCCGTCGCATTCCAACTTTGGCTCTATTAGCATAAACTGAATAAAATGAGCGACCGTCGACTTAATTGTCACGTGAACAAACTTCCTGGTGTTTGATGTATGGAGGCGCCACGCGGCGATCATAGGTGGGGAAAAGTCTAAGGGTACATCTGTTACTGATTCCCACCAGGGACAATTTAGCCACACCTGTAAACAAATAATACAATACCATTATTAAAAAATAATTTAAATTGTTTCAAAATTTTACTCTTCCTTTAAAAGCCCTCAGTTCCCATAACGGATATAGTGAGGCACTCTATATAACTAATCGTTACTGATTAATAAATAGTTTTGCATAACCATAACTTCTCTTCAGAAGTACTAGAAAAATTTAAATAACTTGTGACTAACGCCGCCGTCTGATGTTTGACATTAAGACAAAGAATACTTACAGTATGTTCTACAGTTTTTTCTCTTCTCGGCTGTAGACTAGCGAAGAGTCGCAGGGGTACTCGGGTGGTAGCAAACGGCCCGCATGCAGGTATAGCGATGTCTAACTCTCTGCACATCGGCGACAGTTCTTTAGCAAACCGGATCAGCAGACCGGTTGATGTTTTCAAATGTATTGTTGCATTCTAAAATTTTCATTAGTCAATTTTAAAAACTTTGTTATAATTTTTTTATTTGACTAAGCGACTTACCCATAACAATGCAGCGCTTTTTAAGATGACTTACAATGTATTGCATTACGTTCGCTTTGAGAAATAAAAATGTTAAGTCTCATTGCCCCAGTAATTTCATTAAATTCGTTGGATTTCGAACTGAATCACAGTAACTTTTACAGTTTAGTGACAGAAAGTATATTTAAGGCATCACATTTCTACTAAGCTATCGAGGCTTCATCTTGAGCTATATTATATCGTTTCAATTACCTCCTGTATACATGAACTTCCAGTAGTAACAACTAATTCCATGTCATGCTCCAATCCAGCGACGAGATCTTTTTTCGGTTCTACTTTATTTAAGAGCACATTAACACCTTGCGTCACTACTTCGTAACCCAATTTACTATTTATCAAAGAGTTTGATAAAAACTCTAATTTTCCTTCCACCAGTAATGAAACTTGGCCAAGTTTAAATATACCACATTTCTTTGCAATATACTCCACATGTATTTCATTTTTCCCTGGTGTTAAAGCTACGTTACTGCTGCAAAGGGCGCTGTCGAAATTATTTCTCACAGTGACAGAGGGTTTTCTATATTTGGTACTTTCAGATCGTTTTAGCGTTACTTTTGGATTTTGGCACTCAACTGTAGCTTTTTGGAGGCTTTTATCTTCCTTGTAGTGAAATTTAGAAATGAAGTGTAGTGGATCGAGTAAAGTATTTTTAGGTTTTAAATCGTCCAGTCTTATACTGCAAATAATTTCTTTTATTATTTTAGCTAAATAACTTATTTGGAATAACAAATTTTTAATTATACTCGTTAAAAGGTTGCTAATTATAAATGCCTTCTTGGCAAGTGAATATCAGCAAGCCTAATAACACAGGAGTCCCTATTCAAAGGTTTTATAGAACCCGCCTAGCTAGTTACTATCCCAGTGTGCTTATATTTGTAGTGGACACATTTTACCATTTACTGTCTCATTGTCACTTAAACTACGTGAAATAGAGATCTAGTGATTGCCCATTGAAGATAAATAAAATATGAATATTTATAAACATTTTTAAATTAATAAAGATTAAGACATATTTTTTATAAATTTATGTTCATGGACATTGTTTTTAAATTAAATGTAAACATCCGATCATTGCCTATTACATAGATATAAAATACTCACTTTGTTATTAAATTACTAGCGTCATTACAGATGGAGATATCACTGGAGGACTTTTTTGGTGAATTACTTGGTGTACTTACACTACCATTAACACTTAAATCAGTCTTATAACTTTTAACCGGAGTCCTTTTCTCAGTCTGTTTGTCTTCTCTACATATCTCTGTACTTATTGCAGCCCTGGTGCATACCACGGTCTTAGGAAGGTAGCTCTCCACAACCAAACAACATTGGACCTTATTATCAGTGATGTAAACACCACGTTCGGACGGCAGTAAGTTCGCGGATATTATTCTGAAGCAGTCGTTAAGCTCGGTCAGTACAGGCTCTTGTTTGTCTGAGAGATTCTCGCGAATTGATTTCATCATCTCTTCGAAATAAAAGTTTCTGACTAGGATTTCTAATTCTGCTGTACTTGCTATCCTTGCTGACAGCTTTGTATACCTGGGTTAAAATAGATATCTTAGTATATACGTTGTCAGATATATTTTTTTCATTCAGCTATGTGTCGAGATGTACAGAACATTTATTTGTTGGTGATATGCCAATTCATAATGATATACACTGTTTTGCATTGTTCCACAGTCGCTTTGAAGCATATGTTAATGCTCGGTATTCTTGTAACTTAAACAGTAACAATTTCCCACTAACAGAAATACAGTAATATTTCTAAAATGGTTAGAAAAAATGTTTTTCGTGGTAGATACCTATTGTCAAAGTTGTTCTGAATTTTAGTTATGTAATAAGACCTCTTACTAAATAATATTTTTACTTACCTATCCATATCATTCATCTTCTTAGCAGCGGCTACCAATTCAAGTCGAGTCTGAGCAGCGAGGTCTCGCCAGCCTTGCTCCTCGTATGAACGCAGTGCATCTGTTAGGAACACTACAGCTTTGCCCGTCTCACCCAATTCAGAGTAAAAACATGCCAGGTCGCGACCCATTTGTCGGGCAAATCTGTCCAATGAAAACAATATTTTAATTTAAAGACCTAACAACGATGTGTATGGTAGCTTTAATTAGCAGTCATGCAAACAGCTCTTTTGTTATGGCGGTAAGTTTACAATAGGACAGCGGTACGTTATACCTTAGTATTTTACATTATTAGGAAATACACTTAAGAAATATGTTTAATTTCTTTACGAACCTCAACCTTCCTATATGTTTGTATGTACCCATTGCTAGTTCTGCTAGTTCTAGGTAATATTGTTGAAAGCTAGTTTTACTGCATAATGCTTCTTTAAGTCTGTCGGTGGGTGTTGGCTGTGCATTATTTGGTTCACTATCCCCCATTCCCGCTGACAGCATAACGACCAAATGTAGTTGCTCAGAAGTTGGATCTGGTGAACCAGGTAAGAGTCCGCACAACTTGCCTAAGTCATGTAACTGTAAGAATGACATATTTTTAGAGATTTTTTGTCACGGTTAATGAAACTAGGTGAGTTTGTAGTAAAAATCATAAGTATTATAATAGTTTTGTAGTTAAACAAAATAGTATATTATCATGAGTTTTGAACGGACTGCGAGCTTTCTCCCATAAAGCTGGAACTACAAAAACATTGTTGTTATTGGAACACTCTTCGCATATTTCTCTTTATTGATAACTTTAAGTCCCGGGATTATGTCCGCGAGACTTAAAAGGAGTACACCCGCCTTTAAAAATTAGTTATCACCATTTCATGATGTATTGCATTTTTATATGTATGTATTTATAACGAGACAAACATGTGAAATACGGACAGAAAGACGTGTGTTCACAAAAGAGTTTTTTTTTTCGAAAAAGCCTTTAAAGGTTAAATCTATATGTAATAATTACATACTACAAAAAATAGACATAGATTTCAAGTTTCTAAATACCTTATCCTTAGCATTATGCAATAAAGGTGCCTGCGTAGCTGTGCACAACTCCACTGTATTGCTCCCGGGGGCGGAGGCCGAAGCGGATGCGGCGAGACGTTCGCATGCACGTAACGTCTCCGAGCACGCCAGCTGCGCCCAACACGCTGCCGCGCCGTCCACCGCGCTCGCACCCAACAGTGACAATTCAACTATTGTATTGTGTACTGTGCTGAGACAACGCGACGCAATCTGGTGAATAAAAATGATATCATTATCTACCTACCGTACTCCCGCTTCACTTCGGTTTGGTCACAATATATCTCCCTTCTTTAATTTCCAATATCCATGACCTTACATATCATTCCTTTTATACCTAAAACCTCTCAAATACATTCCATCCCTATCTTCTTTCGTCGTTTTCGCCTATTCACATGCATGTTTATAATTCTTCTTGTAAATTGGTTTACTTCATTCTCAATCATATGCTTATGCCCAGCTTACTACACCAAGTTTTCTTACATGTACAATTTTTTTTCTTTATTATCGCTTGGAACACGATTCATCCATTTCATCATTCGTACTTTCTACATATAATCTTGTTTCATCCATACTTTGAAGTAAAACAACAATGCAACTATACATTTTTTATAATTAAGTAATTTTGGATTAACTACTTTGACGTTTCCAAAAAGCTCACCAACACTAAGAGTGAGCATGAGTGAAGTGCCTACTTCAGCCTGAAAACATGTGTGAATGCAAATGTGAAAGTTTATTATCTATTAATTATACCATAATTTTTGAAAAGGTCTAGATATGTGATGATGATATATCCCTATCAAGTGGTCATTTTGTGTGTTGTTGTTATAGCCAAATAGTGATTTAACTTGTGACTGGGTTCTGTTACAAGAGACTACCATGGTAGATATCCTTAACGTTCGTTTTGTTTGTTGTTGTTGACGCCAAATAGTCGTTTATCACATCCTAACCAGCATGCATTTTCATATGAAGCTGTATCACTTAATATCAATAAAAACATATATTGAGTGAATATGTTAAGTAAAACTAATCAATGAAATACCAAATTGTGTACCATGACAAGATAATTTTGTATTGTATTACCAATACTACAAGGTGTTAAATTACTTTGAAGTTAAATACTAGTATACCAATAATTGGACTTAACAGGTGGTTAACCATGAAGAAAATACATGGTTTCTAACCAAGAGTTTATCAAGTAATTATTACATTTCAGTAACTACTTATTAACACATAAATACTACTACAAATTCCAACTGTAACATTAATTACACATAATTACATTTGAAATTGGTTGTTATAATTGCTTACTGCAGTAGAATTTCTTAAGTTTCTTTATATTAACTGTACTATCATTACTTTACCTATGATATAATAATATTAAATGTATACTGTTAATTATGATACAATGAAAAAAAAAATCTGCCGATGTGGCAGAGGGGCTCACTTCTTTCATTCTAATAATGTAGTATTTAGTTAGATTCTGTAGGTTAATATCTTGGAATTTTGTAGATAATAGGGATTATTGTCCCATCTGGCTTTTAATCAACCTCATATTGTAAATTTCTATTCTACACAAGATTGCTGTTTTTAGATTATTACTATGCTAGCAGGGCCCAGCGAGCTTTGTTCCACCTAACAGTCAATTAATGAGCAGATTTAAGATTATAAAATAAATGAAAAATTATACAGTAAGATTTATTATTATGTCAGTACAATAAAAGACATCGGAATTCAATTATATTGAATTGAATCTATTCCCTTTTGTTCTCTTCTTCTGTGTCAAAGTCACAGAATGACAAACAAGGCTTCCAAACGTTATTTTCAAAATTATATTAACTGAATTACACTAGATTAAAACATAATAAACACATACAATTTAATTATAAGAAACATTGATACACTGCTATTTAAATGATGTAGTCACGAAATAGTAAAACGTAATAACTTCTATGTGTAAAGTGTTTCGAGCGGTTAACTAACTACGGTCGGTTTATAATTTTTTTCCTTTGATTTTTCGAAAGAAACGACAACTGACACGACTCGATTCGATGACTTTTTCCATCCAAATGTCTCCTCTGGACACTAACTGGACACTAACGCATTTTGGCATTTTTCAGCAGGTGAAGTAAAATTTAATATTCTATAGCTTATTCCTGACAAAGACTAACACAAAAATCATGAAAATGGGTTCGGCTGTTCTCGAGTTACAAGTGTTGTAACTAACACAACTTTCTTTTATATATAATTGAGACCAGTGTATTTTGGACAAAGACTTCGCCATCAGTATCCTTTGTTACTTAACAGTGTGCATAATTAGTGTCTAGTGTTAGATCATTGCAAATAAAATTTATTGTTAAATATTTTCTAATTCAAACTATAAAGTTATTATCAACTTACCTCCCAAGGTTTATACATTAACAATAACATGGCACTTTGGCGTTGGTACAGATAACTTCTGAAGTCCAACAAAGAAGCTTTTTTCTTAATAATAAGCTCTCTTAAATGTTGAGGGACTAAAGCTGTCAGTCTAACTGCTTGCCAAGAAGTAATTGGTTGTCTAAAAGTATCAAGCCACTTTGGACTTTCAGCAACATTTGAGTTTAGTACAAATTGTGAAAATAGAGCATCTAACTCATCATATTGGACAAGAGCCTCCTCATATAAACCAAGCATTTCAAGCACAAATGCTAGTTGCTCCTGTAATATAATTCACCATTATTTCATTAACATACAACTGTTGATAAGTATAAAGCACAATTATAGTAACTTCCTCTTCAGCCATAAAACAGTAATATATAAACATTACTGTTCCAGTTTGGAAGGGTGCTGTAACCAATGGAAATACCATGGTAACAAGACTTAACATTTTAAAGACAATGAACATTATGTGGTTCAGTGTATATTATTTTTACAAGCACCGTATTCTTATGTGTGGGTGTAGTGCCATTTATCATAAGGTGAAAGTCTTGCCCATCTCACCACTTTGTTGAATAAGAAAAAATATTTTTTGAACTTAAATATTACTATATAATAATGCAATTGAGATTTGAGTACTGTCTCAACTTTCTTGTATTCTAACATACTGAATTTAGAGAGTAAACAAAACATATTCAAAATTATTTTTTTAAAAAAATAAAATTTGTCATTAATACAGGGTCTAACAAAGTTTGCACTTGATTGACAAATTTCTGATGTTACATTCTCTCCTTGAAAGCTAATTAAAATCAAGTATTGATTGCACAGAAGTTTCTTAAATTTCTCTTTTACCTGTAAAATAAAATATGTACAAAAGTCCCATTCTGGATCATTTCTTTTCTCTCTTTTTTCTCTCATGTACTCTTCAAACTTAATCAAAGCTTTGTTATAAGCTACCAACACAAAGTGTCTTATTTTAGCAACAAATGAACGCCAAGAATCAGCACTTCGTGCCTCTGATTTGATTGGATTAATAACAGAAAGAAATCTATCCTCTGTTTGCTTTCCTGCAAAATCTCCCTTTATTTTGTCTAAAACTGTAGTTCTTGGTAGTAACTTATTTGTTTTCCGTATATCATAAGTTTCTACTAACACTACCATCCAATCTGTTATACCATTTTTTTCCATTTGCTTGAGCCATGACTCTACTTCTTCTCTTAATGTAGTCTTATAATATTCTATATCCTGGAAAATTTTAAGGTTTCTCATAACTTATTTAGTGAAAATTATATTATTACATTGTTATAATCATATTAATGTTTTAAAACTTCAGATTGGAAAATTAGAAGTTATCTTATAAACATAAATAATAATGTATGGTTATAATTATATCAATGTATAATTATTACAACAGGATGAAACTTACCACACAATCAGTCCAATAAATATGGAAAATTGGACGCTTCAAGAGATTAAATTCTGATTGCACCTTATCCTTATTATATTTTATAAAGGAAGCTTCTAAAAACACAGATTTTGTGATGCGGCCATATGACCTTCTCCATTCACAGGAATCTTGAGGTATCGCAGCAACTAAAGGCGCTTCTAAAGTGCAAAACAAGTTCCAATCTCCAGCACCTAAGTAATTATAACTATTTTAGAATTTACAGCTGGGTATAAAATACGTAACAGTGATTTCCAAGACCAAAAGTTGATTCATGTAATGGTGAGCATAGAATAAAAACAATGTATCAAATCTGTGAAATTATTATTAGACGAAGTGAGTTACTGCCCTGTACATTATAAAGTTAACTATCAATTAAGACCCATAAACTTACATGTTATGATCGGTTTGTTTGTCATCCCTTCACGATCTGGTGGAAAATTATCGACACCCTTCATTTTTCATTATCAATAAGATTCGTCGACTTTGTGTGCATGGCACAATAACACTCCCTAATTAACCATCAAAATCCACCCACTTTATTATTAATTAATTACATTAAGAAAAGATATACTATTGCTGCACCATTAATATTACATATTATACAAACGCAATAACATCTAATTATTTTGACCCGTTTTTAATTGCCATCAAAAGTTGAATACGAAAATTTGTCAAAATTTACTGTCAATGTCAGCCACCACGAAATAAAAACTGTACGTTCCAATTTATCCTAAATACAGAAATTAAACATAGTTTCGAGAACAAATTAAATATTTTGATTTTATGAAGACGTTGTTTCAATTTCAGAACTTTTAAGCGCAACGGAAATATATTGATGGTAAAGCTGCATCAGCAAACTTTTAGTTACTATGAGGTTTTAGAGACGGAGTAATAGTATCCCTGAGGTCAAATAAAATCGAATAGCATGAGGCTGAGTTTTATAGATCACTTACATTGCAATAAACTGTTACTCAATAGTAGTACATAAGTTAAATTAACTTTATTTGAATTTTCGTCGAGTCTAAAAAATTTGGTTTTGTTTTATTAGTAAATAATAACACGTACATTAGATTTTGAAGAACGCATCAAACTTTTAGATTTCTATATTATCATCTGTATTAGAAATGCAATTTAACTATACAATGGTTAATTTGTTCTCAAATATAGCACGATACAGTTCTTGGAAGTATTTGAAACTTGGATGTTCTTGAAAGGAAATACGTTTTGCATTGCATACTGATCATATAAATTACAATAGGTATATATTCTCATTCCAAGATAGTATGATGAGGACTACTTGAAATAGATTTTAAACGACTAACGCTGGCAATGTTTTTTATATCTATATTGCCTATGGATTACTAAAATGTCGCATTCTGTTTTGGTATCGTCTTAGAATAAAGGAAATCAATTTTTGTAATTATCGATGAATTTAGTATTATGTACTCAGTGTCCTGCTAATAAATACTGGCACTATTTTGTATTTAAAAGACAGGTAAGAACATGATTTGTTTTATTAATGATTTTGTTGTCTTTCAAATCACTTTATTTTCTAACGATCTTTGAAGATTTTTAATTGTCAATAAACTTGTTACAACATTTATTAATTATCGCTATGAGTTCTTGCGATTAAATGAGCTTTATATACTTATTTGTTATTACAATCTCGTTAACATTAATAAACCCATGTGTATTTTATGTTGTTATTAATAGATGAAAAATTTAAAGTTTGATTAACCAATTTCCTCTAGTTTAATCGTTATTAGTTTAGAATAAAATTTTCAATTGGTCATGGATGCATTTTAAGAATTGTTAAAACTTATTGTCTAAACTTAAGAGATTATTTGGGCAACTCTTTTGTGTAAGATTGTTTGGTTTTATCTTTTAATGTTAGGCATAACATTAATTTACTTTGGAATTATGAAAATAATTTTCATTTTTCCTTTGTATTTACATTACGTGGCATTAATACTTGTTATATACTGGCCGATAAGCTCAGTTGGTAATGTAACTGCCTACTGAGTAAGAGGTTGTGGGTTCGATACCTGCCACAGACAGTATTTGTTCAGAGTCTGGGTGTTCTCTATGTATGATATGTTCATATTTACAAAAAAAATTTATTTAAGTAGTCTATCAGGTATCTAGTACCCACAACACAGGTGACTATACTCTGCTTACTTTGGGACTAAACAGTGTTGTGTGATTTGTCCAAAGATATTTGTTTAATTATTTACTATGCTTCTAAATGATTTGTACCAAAAAGCTGAAACTGTGAGTTACATAAATATTTAAATATGCACATATGGTTTGTAATGATAATTTCTTAATTAAAGTTCATCTTCTGCTGGTGTTTACTTACAGTTACAAGATTTCGTTTTGGTTGGGGCGAAAATAATGCATGTTGTTCCTGCAAGGCATTTGAGGCAACAATTCTTATATTCAAGCTATTATAATTACTTAACTAATTTAAATTACCAACTTGTGTCCCAAGATGTTGTGGCCAAATGCAGTGCTTAGCTGAATTTTATTCTATAAATATCTTCTATAACACCCCCTAAGTAAGATGAATCACTTAACATCAGGTGAATGTACTGATTCTTCTGTAATCTTACAATAAAATATCATTAGATGCAATTAATAAAAATTATAAGTTTAATAGAGATAGACATTACATATTATATAGAATAATGAAAGTATTTTTTGATTAATTTATTGTTTTGTGTTCCAGCCATGAATACTACAGCACCAACTTCTGCTGATGCTTGTCTTAGTATTGTTCACTCGCTTATGTGTCATAGACAAGGTGGAGAGAGTGAAGGTTTTTCAAAACGTGCCATAGAATCACTCGTAAAGAAATTGAAAGAAAAAAGAGATGAACTAGATTCGTTGATCACAGCTATAACAACTAATGGAGCACACCCCAGCAAATGTGTAACAATCCAGAGGACTCTTGATGGACGCTTACAGGTTTCTTTTGAAAAGTTGTTTAATAACACTACATATTTCTGATAAAATCAATAGTCTATTATATTAAATATCTATTGAGATAACATTGTTCAAACTGCTGTGTGTGACAATTATCATACCATAAACATTCTGGTTACAAGGCAAACCACGAGTTGAGCTGCTTTGAGGCTGTTCTAAATTTTATTACATTACAGGTTGCCGGTCGAAAGGGATTTCCACATGTTATATATGCACGTATCTGGCGTTGGCCTGACCTTCACAAGAATGAGCTAAAACATGTTAAGTTTTGTCAATTTGCTTTTGACCTTAAATGTGACTCTGTTTGTGTGAATCCTTACCACTATGAGAGGGTGGTGTCACCAGGGATTGGTAAGTATTTTACTAGAATAAAGAAGGAAGCATAGTTCCTCAAAAAATAACAAAATATTTTTTAAAAACGTTTGACAGTGTCACAGTAACAAAATTTAAATAGGTTGGTATTATTCTCATGGAAATTTTATTACTGGTTGATATTAATCACAACTGTAGTTAAAATTGTGTGAAAATATTTTCTTTAGACTTTCTAGTTTTAGTTCTTCTAGTACAATGACTATTTATCTCTTTTTAATTTAGTTTTTTCATTGTGTAACTATGAATAATGTATAATTAACTTTGAAATAAGGGTATCCTAAAATCATAAACAAATTGAAATGTCATGGTCCTTATTAATTTCTAGTATACATATAGCTAGTAACATTGATAATTTCAGATCTCTCTGGTCTTACACTACAATCAGGACCTAGTAGATTAGTGAAAGATGAATACACGGCAGGTCTCAGCGGCAATGGAATGGACATGGACACAGGGGAATTGGTGACTATACAGCATCATGCAACTAGTCCCAGACACCATCATTCAACTATACCACATCATCACCAACAATTCCAGACAACAAACATAATTCTTAATCAGGGACAAAGTAAGTCTCTATAGAATTACTATTCATAAGTATTAGTTATATTTATTAATATATTGCAAGTTGTTTTGTTTCGTTTCATACTATTTTAAGTTGCAATGCATGATAATTTTATTTCGCATTTCCCGTCTCAATAGCGCCAGAGGGCGTTGCGAACATGTTCTCACCGCACGGGCCGCGCCCTCTGATCCGACCTACCGGTGGGCCTCCATCACTTCCTCAACAAATGGTTCACTCTCCAAGTGCACAACAAATGTTAAACCACCAAGGTGGCCAGATGCAAGTCAATCCGCAGATGGGACCTGGCACACCTCAAATGGGACCCGCTGCACCACAAATGGGACCAGGTCCGCCTCAAATGGGACCTAGAACACCACAGATGGTACCCGGTGCACCTCAATTAGGGCCCGGTACACCGCAAATGGGGACAAATGTGCCTCAAATGGCATCACCACGGATGGCCTCGGCTCCTACACAGATGTCTCCGGGTACACCACAGATGCCAAATATCAGTCAAGCAATGTCTATAAGTAGTTCCCAGCAAATGGTCATGGGTCAACAGAGAGCTATAGCGCCAAAATTGGAGCCTCCCGACACAATGGACGCGCGCGCAATGTGGCTGCCTAAGAGAATGAATCATTGTAAGCTTATTGTTTTAATTTGCACAATTAGTAGCCTCCACACTTTTTTTTTATTTTAAATAACTTTAAATCACTTTTAGTATTTTTTATGTCGTATAATTTATTGTTTTTTAGCTGCTATGCCGGTTAGTATGTCTCCCGGAAATACTACACCACTTATAGATGGAACCAATACTACTTTCTTCACTAATGAGCAAACCTCTGCTGATACTCAAATGACGCAGACCATGTCCTGTAAGTATTTTTATACGGATTTTTAGGTGTGTTTACTTGATGGAAGAACTTGTCATCACCTCGTCGCTTTGTGACAAATTAAAATTTTAATAGTTTTGCTAAAAATTCTTAGTAGTAATTGTAATTAAGAAAATTATTATCTATGTATGTAGATGATATTGTTAACATAATGTTATTTTTTAAATTATAGCCGGTACAGTTAGTGTCCCAGCGGTTTCATCGGTCGGGACCGTGCCGGTGCCACAAACTGTCTCAGTGGAGAGTCAGCAGAATGGTTTTGGTAATGCAACTAGCCCCGCGCCGCTGCCCAGCCCATTGCCGCATCGCACCCAGAATCAACACCAACAAGGTGAATTAATTTGGCTTCTATTTTTTTTATTCTGCTGTAAGCTATTCTTTGGTTTTGATTTTACATGTTATTTGGTAACAAAGGACATAAATAGCTAAGTGCGTAATGACTAAAATACTTTGGCTGTTTAGGTTTCACTACTGGTACATTGATGTTATAAGCAGGCCTTTAGACTTGGCTAGCCAGTCTGAATAAAATCAATCCAAATTCTCGACATCTGCTAATCCGCATTTTGCTTTTGTGGGAATAAATGGCCTTGACTTATGTGTTGCAAGAGAGAAACCAACAAATATGAACTGTTTGAATATAAAGTGGGTTGGTTGTATTAATAATAACAATATGATCTTGTCTTCATAGTATTCTGTATAAGAAAAAAAGCATAACTTTACTACAGGGGATTAAATAACAAGTGGGAATCTATTAGATAGAAGCTTATTTTAATTTTACTTTGAGAAAATGGAGATACAGGGAAAAAAAGGAATAAATCATATATATTTTAAACGTAGTCTCGGCCAAGAAAATTTGACCAATAACAATATTTTTTATGATTGCAGGCACTTGGACTGGGAATAATACACTTACGTATACACAAAGCCTAGCCCCGCCCCCTGCTGCGCCACCAGTACCTATAGACGCGCCGCCCCATCATCACCATTACTGTAAGCATATAACCTTGTTTTTTATTGTAACTAAATTTTATGTTGTGGTGGTATCAAACTATTTGGTTACAGAGACCACTAACATTTAGACATAGAAAAGATTTCTCTAAAAAATTTATTGATTTATTATTTTCTTTTTATTTATATTTTTACAACTAAAGCTTGTTTTATTTTTAATGTGTCAGACAACGGCAATCCGGGCGGGTTGCTCTCCAGCCAGCCGGCGCCGGAATATTGGTGTTCAGTTGCATATTTCGAACTGGACACTCAAGTTGGGGAAACGTTCAAGGTGCCGTCAAGCAGGCCTAATGTTACTGTGAGTGTAAAGTAGACATGATTTTTTAGCGTTTGTGTATTGTAAAAAAAGGAGTTATTATTTTTAAATTATAATTTTGTTTCCAGGTGGATGGATACGTGGATCCTTCTGGTGGCAACAGATTTTGTTTAGGTGCATTAAGTAACGTCCATAGGACAGAACAGAGTGAACGTGCAAGGTAAATATATGTTGATTTATTTTCTTTTAATTCGAAAATGGGTTCTATCTCTACTACAATCCCTTTCTCTGGTATTAAGTGGTGATATGGTCTGTGGTATATTAGTAAAAGATGCTTGTCTAGTAAACATTTTTCACTCTTTTCATGAACATATCCTTGTCCTATCTGGACGAAAACGCTGACCCTGGCAAGATGTTCGGTGCAAACTGTTTAATTATCGCAGTGGCTAAAAATTTGCTTTGTAGACACTTACTGTGGAATTTGGTGGGTGGGAGGATTTTTTCGAAACCGCCGGGTTATCTACCACCCCGTATTGCAAATCTGCCTCCAACAGTACTACTGAGTACTGAGTTCTAGCTATTAATAGCTCGTTAGTACCAGTATTCTTGGTGAGCCAACTGTGTAATTATTGTAAAAATATATAATTGTCAGGGTTATTAACGTTGCGTAAATAAGGAAGTTGCCATGCGTTTATCGTGCATTATTGGCCCTATTTTTAGATACGATTTTGAGTCAAAATACTAAATTACTTTATCATATATTTTTCTGAATGGTATTTCAATATATAATTTTATACAGATTACACATTGGAAAGGGTGTGCAGTTAGATCTGCGCGGTGAGGGCGACGTGTGGTTACGCTGCCTATCCGACCATTCAGTGTTCGTGCAATCATACTACCTGGACCGAGAGGCTGGTCGTGCTCCGGGTGATGCCGTTCATAAGATTTATCCCTCCGCTTGTATTAAGGTATACAAAGAGGTTACATTTAATCGTTTTAACATGATGCGAAATGGTTACTAATAACTTAAGATCTAATTTACACAATTTCGTATATATTTTTTTAACAATGTATCTCACCAAGCAAGTTTTTATAAATGCCTGAGAGATAATGGATATATATTTTATTGAGTAGTTGTGAATTAATTATTATTCCAACTTTGAGAGAAATTTAATTTGGAAAGACTATTTGGATTTTCATCTGGTGATAAGTGACTCACTTGCGAGAACAATAATTTGTTAGAATAATACATATGTTTTATGACAAATGCATTTATTTGATTTTTCTATATATAGTACCTATAATTCTCGCAATAGGTTTGACTGACAAAGAGTGCCACATAAGAATTGTCACTCTTTGTAAAATTAGATTTATAGGTGCAATTAAGAGTTAATATGCAAGGGATGGATTGAGGTGGTTACTACTCTCTGATATTGATATACACATAATTTGCTTTTTGTCGATTTTGACAGGTGTTTGACTTACGACAGTGCCACAGACAGATGCAGACGCAAGCCGCGACCGCGCAGGCAGCGGCCGCGGCGCAAGCGGCCGCCGTCGCGGGCCACATACAGCCTGCTCACCCCGGCATGAACAAATGTATGATAATCTATGTATATAAAAGAAAGTCGTGTTAGTGACTTCACTTATAACTCAAGAACGGCTAAACCGATTTAGCTGAAAATTGGCAGGGAGGTAGTTTAGAGCCAGGAGAAGGACA
>DWHU01000797.1:0-15709 GCA_018247975.1 Parides photinus | reverse complement strand
CCCCCCCCCCCCCCCCCAAAAAAAAATATCCCCCAAAATTCACTGGTCCAGCCCAACCCCCCCAAAAAAAAAAAAAAAAAAGCTGAGCAAATACATTTTCGTGGGCAACCATTTTTGCCACACCATTTTTTGCCAGACCATTTCGAAAACCAAGTCAAATCTATACTAAATTGCTACTAATATTAACACGACGACCACGACAACTCCGCCTTGAGCGTGATAACAAAAACCAAGAAAGCTAACAAATTACTATTTCTATACTATAGTTTATATTTAGAACGAGAGTATCGTATGGTTGTCTCGGTTTACGAATATCTTTATTAAAACTAGATTCCAATCTGTTATGGTAATCCCAAAACAGCCGAAATATTTTAGAATTATCAAGAAGAATGGGGTTGGCCATTGTAACATTACTAAACGTAAATTAATTAAAATATATATATAAATTGACCACGGGGTAACAGCGGATACTCATAAATTTACTAACACCTTCTTTGATAAGAAGCTGTTCGCTAAATGTGAATCTAACTCAAGTAGCGTGTCTACATGGATAGACGTTAACAGGTTTCTGTTCGCCCGCCGCTGCAGATTCACTTCTTGGTGTTCCCGTACTTCACGCACGTTCAGTTCTGCATTTGACAGTTCAATTTTCATACGTTTAGACCACGCTGTGCTTCTGAAGTTCTGTTTAAGATGATCCGCTCCTTTGTTCGTGCTCCCATCCGCGTGGAAGTTTTGCTTGGGTTCATATATATTGCCAAGTACGTGCAACCTTTCGTAAAATTTTAACAAACACTTTCTTTACTGGATCTTCCATCGCTTAAAGATATAAAAGACCCATTGACACAAAAAGGTTCATTATAATTAAACTTATTTATGAAGACTAGACTAACGTATCAAGATCACAATAAAATATATAACAGTAACTACAGTGTTATGAATATTTATCTTTAAAAGCTGTGTGATCTGACAGCTAAGTTATACCTAATAAAGTAATTATAGTTGAGTGGTCGCATTACAGTATCCATCGGAGACATGCAAATTTAAAACAAGACACTGGATAAATCCCGCTGGATGTTTGGCTTCAAATTGGTTGTGACGCTCGAACACGAAACCTTTTTATACTATTCTCAATGCTAATGACAATGTATTTATTGACTTAAACATTTTAACTAATATACCAGTTATAAATGGGTGTATAATATTTCGTCGTTCAACCTTTGTCCGATTTTGAACTTCTTTTTGTCTTGGATTACTGTAGGTCTCTGTGTATTGTATGTATGTCCCTAGTTCTACGTTGAGAATATTATAGGGTTCGCACTGTGCTTTGTCCGGGATCACAATTACAATGTCAACATAAATTTTGAACTCGAAGCCAGCGCTGGGCGCGTGGTTAATCGCCTGTAAACGTATGTCGATGTACATAACTGCGATCACAAGTTTGGTGTCTCCGAACATAGCGCAGCATTATTATTGTTTCATTGTACAAACGGCAAATTATGCGTAACATCGTTTGCGCTCGAGCGCGGGCTGTTTCACTCTCTACGGCTGCGGGTTTAAGGGATCAATTCGTGTGACGATGTATTTTGGGTACATTATATTCAATATGTTAGGTATCGATGATTGAAAACAATCCTTATTATCGCCTTATGTCGCCGGCGTCTGCGGTTTAGTGAGTACCTTTTATACATTCCTTTTTCGGTTCCCGTCTAGATACCTACAATACTTTAAATCGGAAAAAATACATCAATATCAACTCGAGTATTGTAAAATGTAAATATTTTAGTACTTTAATGTTATTTACAATTCTTGCAGCTTTACTCGGTGATAAAGAAATCGTCTTTGATTAAAGTGTTTACACTTTATTCTTTTCGACTCAAAGTGCACTCGGAACGTAAAATATGCACGTATTATTTATTATATGAAATTTCAAAGTGAATGTAAAATCAGAACCTGATGTAGCTACTTTAAATAACTTGAGGGGCGATTTATTAGCAGAGGAACACACAAGGAAAACTCGAGCGCTCCGCGGGGCCGACTCGTTTCCGTGTAACAACAGAAAATTCAATCGGCATCCTTTATTGAAAATGAACCGTTTGAGAATTTCAATGTTCCGGAGCAAAGCCGACGAGTGATTTATTGCCGCAAACGAAAAAAATCCCTCGGAGCTTAGGTACGTGATGTTAAATGTTAATGTAACAGACCTTGGCCCATATGTAACGCTCTATGATTTCAAAGCCGAACTTAAAAATTTTGATCGCACGGCTACAGTCGCCGTTGCTTTTTTTGAATTCCCAATCAATCTCCATCACGTGCCCCGCGGTCGCGTTACCTGATTCTGTTTCAATGATCGATAATCACTTCACTATCATAAAAAGCAATACTTGTTAAATGTATCCTTATCTAATATTTTGTACCCGTCCACGATGTTCAGTACTTAATTGTATTTTTAAGGCTTCAGAATTAAAACTTCGACAAAAGTCACGTCCTTCGGTCTTATTTCCACTTGATATCGAAACGTCAAAGGAACTCATAGTAATATACTTAAAGCAAATTATTTACACGCCGAATTGTCAGCAATAGCTCTTAAGTTAATAGAATTTCGTAGCAAAATAGTAACGTATGAGGTTTATCTATACAGATAGTATCGCTGCGAGTGAACAATGCCGCGATCATGTGCCGGAGTACGTTCTATAACCCTGGGCGCTGCGAGTACAACAGTTGATGGACGCCGGCGCCGCCCACCGCGCCCACCGCGCCCACCCGCTACACTCTAATAATAATTGCTTCGCTACAGCTTATTCAAATTCATTCTGATTCGCTGTCACTTTTGACTTTCGGATTGACGAAGAGCCTTGTTCTATCATTCACACTTTTTACGATAATAGTTGCGATGATGGCTGTGATTTTCTGCTCGTTGACTTTTGTCTCTATGCATCTCGTTACTTATTTAAATTTATTATCACTTAAAATTCATGGCCGGTTATTTCGGTCGTTGTAAACTTTATACGGAATTGTGTTTGTGCGAATATGAAGAGTAGAATAATGAACTCGATACCTGAGATATGTTATTGGTAATGTTCAATTAGACGTGAACTTAGTATTGAAGTAATAACTTTAATTACAGGATTGTAAACGTCTGGCTTAGCAAGTAGTCGCCGGTGTGTTCTTCGCGTGGTGCTGCCCCCACCTCTCCCTCACCGCCGCGCGGGAGTCCTTGACTTATAAGCAATTTATATTCTCTTCCTTATAAAGCGATATCCCGCTGCCTTTTCTCTAGACGTCCTACTTAACATATATCGTCAACACTAGCTCTGCGAGCCCGTAGAGCGACAGATATTTAAATTTAAAACAATCCAATACTCCTAGATGGCTCCTCTTCTGTTTAAGGACCGGCTCTCTTTGTTACGAGCGCACCGCTCGAGTTCTCGTGTTTATTCTGTAAGCGTTGTCCTTTCGTTTTATTTTCCCAACAAAACTTTAATTTCGTTGTACTTGCGAGTGCGAAACACGCCATTCTCCTCGTTTAGGTCATCTTTGTCGTAAATTAAGAGCATTAAATATTTCGCGGTCTCGCGATGAAATTTTATTCAGAGACAATTCGAACTTCGCGAGTTCATTTACGTACTCGACGTAAGTTTTGAATAAACAACGCTAGACAAAAGCGCCCGTTTAAATATTCAGTGAGTTTATATCTTTATAAAAGTCCGCAGTACGGCTCCCGACGTAGAGATGCCTTTCATATTTAACACAGTAATAATTCCAGCAAACTTGGCGATTCCGAGTTAATAAAGCGCAAGATGTCGTCGATTCTTTGCCCGGCGCGGGCGGGCCTCGGCGCTAATAAAACGATCAATGAAACGAAAGATTTCATTTCAGAGTTCACTACTTACACTGTATCAAACCTTACACAATTACTATTTGCTATCTCGTCAGGTTGTATGTCTGTTTGATAATTTATTCTTCTAGTTCTTGCCACAAAACTATAATCTATAATTATTCAAGATGTTTAATTCAAAACGTCTACCTTACTGGAACACTGATAACACACCTTAACAATTTCTTTAAGCAGTTATGGATAAAATAAGAAGCTGTGCTTAAATTTCACTTTATTTAAATAGAGGATTTCTTAAGGAGGTACCTTAAAACGGTGTTCACATACTACATCCATTTACATGTAACATTCAAATATACTCCACAGTCGCGGCCCGCTCCACCGGATTGCTTAACTCCAAAAAGTTTCATTTGCGACTGTTATAACTCATTATCAGCGAATACAAAAGGTCTCATCTGCTGGGGTCTTATTACGAGGAGGTCCTGCCTAATCGCCGTACCCGGGGCCCTTTTGTTCGGCGCTAAAGGACTCCGGATTGTCTAACATCTTCATTAATATTTCTCGTGCGTTTTAACTGAGATCGCATAATGTGTTAAACCCCCCCTTTCTAGAGTACTTAAGCTATCAGTGAACAGTTTCAGATTTTGTGTACCCGTCGCGTTTGATACCATCAGTTGTTGTTCATCGCTTGCTTTTGTCTTGTTCACTGTTGAACCCTTGATAAGAGAGTGATGTTATAAATATAACACTGGCGATGTTTGCTGCTTGCGGCTGATGAAGCCGTGATAGCCGAGTGGTTTGGGACCTCGGCCTCCGATTCGGAGGTCGCGGGATCGAATCTAGCAGGCACCGATGACTTTTCTAAGTTATGTGCACTTTAAGAAATTAAATATTACTGGCTTTATCCGCCAACCCGCACTTGGCCAGCGTGGTGGATTATGGTCTAAACTCTCTCCATTAGGAGAGAAGACTCCGTGTCCCAACAGTGGGAACATTCAGAGGGTTGTAATAAAAAAAAAATGTTTGCTCCTGAACGATACAGTTGTATTCCAGTTTTCTTTTAACATCAGCTATCCACCGACGAGGTGGTTTTAAAAAAATATCTTATTATTGTAACAAATTAGTTAATATATTTAACAATTAGTGATAATTTGTTTGCACGTAATTACTGCGAAAATATTATCAGAGAACATTAGAATTAACATTAGTATTCTAAATGTATGTTAGCATAGTTTAAATTTAACATTATAATTAAGTAGTTGAAAGTATTTTTTTAACAGTGTACACAAGTTATTGCCTTACTAGAACCTGTGTTCAAGAAAATAACTATACGTCCTGTTCAGTTTGTTATGGAAACATTACTAACGCTGTAGGAAAACTACCGACAATAATAACGTAAATATGTTAGAATTATAAGCAGGTATATTGAAACATTTGTTTCAACGATTGTATATACATATGTATGTTAAAGCAGCTTTAATGTTCCATTAAAAGGAACAGAAATTGTATCGTAATCATCTTTAACATTTTACTGTTTGTTTGATGTTGTTTTTAACCTGGACCTACATTTTTCTTATGTATGATCAAAGAATCCGGTTAAGCAATTACATTAGAATGTCATTATTAAATAGTGAAGTCATTAACATAAGTAGTTACAAGTTGTAGCGACTGTTGATGTGGTGGCCGCCGCTCGCCGCGCTGCGAACCAGTTCTCGCCGAAGGAAGTCATTATTAATCATCTTTAAGAGCCTTATCGCCTCTCTGACCTCCATTCGGCTTGCGAAAACTCCGGAATTGAATAAACCGTGCTATTTAAACACGCGGAAACGTCAGCCGCGCGGTTGAGCCGATGCGAATTCAATACATTTATTAATTTACCCATTTCGTACCGACCCGGACGGCCAGGTAAACTACGATCTTTTATGGTTTACGACCGCACAGTGGACAATATTCTCATGAGTATAATGTAGACAGGAAGTGCGGGGATGATGGTCGGCTGATTTCCTGTTTATTCAGTGGCTAATTAGCAACTCATGTCTCCCGCGCTGCTGCCCGCTTTCTATATGGATACACCCTTTATAGCAGCGCATGGCCGAGCCGACTTCAATTTATATTTTATTTTCCTAGTGTATAAAATCAAACCTCTATCCACAACCGGACCGCAAACTGTCGTACTCTCCTAAAACTATACGCTTTAACAACACGATTAAAGATGATTGATGTTATCAACCTATGAATAAATTTGAATTCCCATTCACCTTAAATATTGATGGAGTGGACGCAGCAACTTCCCTGTTTTTGTTCGGAATATTCTGCTCTTTTCTGTGATATAAAATCAAAATAGATATTGTCAATTTTTAGCGGAAAAAGTGTTCTAATAATCTAAGAGACTGGACTTAAAATAGGCACAGAATGAGTAAAGTTTACTCCGACTGACTGGCCAGCTTCGATATGAAGATAACGCTCAATGATGAAAATGATAAGAAATATAAAAACTGAAAAATATACACCGCTTAGCAAATACTTAAGATACTACTTCTGTGAACAGATACTGTATGCGGAAAACAATTGTAATGACTCGATGACATTGATTTTGGAGTATTTGCTCTCTTCAATAGAACCTTCAATATGATATGGCTGATGCAGTCACTGTCATGGTTTTGTATGATAACGCTTCAACTGTGCTTACTTAATGAAAACTATAAAGTGAATGTAAACTCTTTAAATTTATAAGTACATATTTCGCTTATTGTCGATGGCTATTAACTAGCTAACAATAAACAGCCGGACAGTGGAGTTCATCTGCCGTGATGCTGTTCGCTGCTCGATAACTTCGTCAGCAGGACGGGCAGGTCCAGGTCCGAGCCCTGCACGGGCGACTGACAGGCACTGTCCGTCATGTGTGTGTCAGGTTGTGTCAGGTTGTGTGTCAGGAAGCGGAGTGGACGCCCTTGCAGAGCCGGCGCCGCGCGCCATACTAAGCAGCCCGCTCCGCGCGGAAGGTTGCGCGGCCATATCGAGTCCCGCGACGCAAACACTCGCCTCTTTTTCTCCGCCGTCTGTTCTGCAACGTTTCTTTCCGTCATAAAACTAACGGACACGTTTGATTCAGCTCCTAACGAGAATTGGAAGGCTGCTATTATAATTGACCGGTTAACGCCTTGTGAGGATTGAGAATTACTGTCCCCTCCTTTTACGGAACAAAATATAATTGGCTCCGTTTTTGTTATTCGTATCATTCAGTGTCACCGCTACTGCCGAGGTCGAGGGTGATGTATCTGCATTCCGGGAGGAAAGACGCGATTGTTGCAGGCCTTTGCACTTAAAGCAATCTAAATTAACATTTCGTTTCACTCACTCAAACTGATATTCTAGATCGGCATAACCTCTACGTGCTTCTTCCTGCTAGTATTTTTCAATTCTTAGCTAATTTAAAAAGGTAAGCAGAAGTTTACATCGAGTGGATCAAAGAATCAACATATTCAAACGCGTATTGTTATCTGCAATTATTGAAAAATATCCTTATCGTCGGAATTGTATTTAGCAGACGCTTTGATCGTTGCAAATAAATATAAATTGATTTGATTTTATTCGGACCTCAGTACCGTCTGAATGTATTGAAATGTTTCGTTGGCAGTGTTTAGTTCCGCTGGTTGTTTGCGGTTGCAATAGAGAGCTGCAGCCGCGGCGAAGAGATCAGCACATTTGCTTAAAATGTTTACGTTCCGTGAAAACAAACGTCTGCTTAAGCAGCTCCGCCCGATTGTTTTGTTGGATTTACTCCAATTAAACGGAGCTTGTTATAACGAGATTAATGTACGAGAGAAGATTTTCTTTAACAGAACGACAGACAAGAGGGACCGGCTAGACTCGTCGCCTTGTGGTTAGTGATCGATCTGTCCATAATGAAGAGCCTAACAAACATGTTAAGTTATTTACAAACTATTGTAAGCTTTGGCACGGATTATCCTAAAAATAAGTAATATTAGCAACAGCGACGCACAAACTGAAACACGATGATGTTTGCACAAGAATATTTGTTCGAAGTAATTGTACGGATTATGATGTATTAATTTTAACTCACATTATTGTTCTATAACAAGTCAAGCTTTTTATGTTTATATATATTAACGATTAAATCGGAGATTCTGAGACTTTTTCTAAAGTACGCTATTTTTAAAATGGAGCTGGATCCGGTGGACTCTCTCCAGCTACATAATTACCATATTCACTAAAGTAGCTGAGCTTCTTAAAACATTTTCTCCATACATTGACAGGTAAAATCAAGCCAACATTTTGGTTGGGATCGTGAACCATAATTTTTTTGTAACGCCAAAGTAGACCCTTGTCGAGTCCTTGAGGTACCACCTGGACCACTTTGATTACTAAGGATTTAAATGGTCTTTAGTAATAATAATTATGTTAATACCATATTTCCCAATGTTTACCTCTTACAGTGATTCTAACATGTTTTAGAAAATTAATATAACTCGACTGTTGTAACAAGTCATAACATAAATATAACTCGGTGGCGTATAACTGAATAATAATAACTTAAAGGTAACCTGCCCACGTTTTAGTGGTCGGGCAAAAAACAGTCTACCTCTATTCGGTTCACCTTGAGAGCCGGAGTAGGCGTTTCGAACTTGATTTAGTCGCCGTCTGACAAACCCTTTTTTGCCCTGGATATAAATAACACGGCCAAAAAAGTCGAGTGGGAGTTTTTTTCCTCTCGCCGTATCCAGCGGGACCGGCGGTGCGTAGTTTAGCGAAAGTAAGATTTGAATAATAAAACAGATTTTCGCTTATATTCTTACGGCGGAGTTTTGTTTTTGTGTGCTCGGCTTCCGAGATGGAGCATCGTGTAGAGTTTTTCGCTCGGCCGTACTCCGGAAACACACACAGACCCCGGAAGCACATTCGCCTAACACAGAAACACTATCTGTCTTATGTTATCGACCGTTGGGAATGTGTAAAGCGAAACGTACCCTTGTATCGAGCGTGTCCTTACCGCTTCCTACATGATTTGATAATAACTTCCTCCGTCCTTTATCCTCGCGCCGATGGCTGTCGTCCGCCGGCCGCGCGCTGCCTGCAACAGAAGCAGCTATCACTCGCTCGATTGAATATTCGAAAGGCGATAATAAAATTTTCCGCTGCGTATCGATTAGAATAGATTATGTTTTCGACTTGTTTGTAATAACAATAATTTCTGTGATAACGATATCATTAATAGTAAGGACGCAGAGTTAATGGTGCGACGTCATGCATACTAATTCGTCACAACCGGCTCGCCGCCGGAGCCGGCGGATCGGACATGCCTGAAATAATAATTACCCTCGCCACAATTAAACAGATAGCGCCGGTGCACGCGGGCATACGCCCGGGCCCGGCTGCTCGTAGTTCAACCCAAGTCGACGACTCGTAAGGCGATTCGACGTTTACAAATCGAGGTCTTGTCTAACGAACGACATTTCTTTTGTTCGCAGACGAAGAAGAACAACCCGAATCACATCAAGAGGCCGATGAACGCGTTCATGGTCTGGTCGCAGATCGAGCGCAGGAAAATATGCGAGCAGACGCCGGACATGCACAACGCGGAGATTTCTAAGAACCTCGGGCGCCTCTGGAAGACCTTGAACGACGAGGAGCGGCAGCCGTTCATCGACGAAGCGGAGCGTCTGCGGCAGCTGCACATGCGCGAGTACCCGGACTACAAGTACCGGCCCCGCAAGAAGACCGGCAAGCCGGCGCAGCGCACCGGCGCGGTGGCCAAGCAGCGGCGCAAGCAGCGCGCGGACTCCAACAACAACCGCGGGCTGTCGCGGAGGCGCGCGCGCCCGGCGCCCGCCGCGCCCGCGCCCGCGCCCGCCGCGCCCGCCGCCGCCTGCGCGCCCGCCGACACGCCGGCGCCGCCGCCGCTGCCGCTGCCGGCCTCGCCCGCCGGCTCCCCGGACTCGCCGGAGTCCGCCTGCTTCTACGACGACAGCACGCGGCGCGACCAGGCGGACCTCACGGACCTGTACTCCATCACCGACCTGCTGCCGCTGCCGGCCGACTGCGAGGTCGACCTCGACGCGCTGACGACCGACATGGAGTCGTTCGAGACCGCGTCCTCCTCCTCCGGCTCGCACTTCGAGTTCTCGTGCACGCCGGACGTGTCGGACATGCTCAGCGAGATCGGCGTCGCCGGCGACTGGGTCGACCACACGCTCTCCTCGTACCTCACGTAATGTCAACGCGGTGCTAGGGTCGCCGCGGCCGCTGGCCACTTCCACTGATCTCATCGCCGAGCCGCCGCGCGGGGCCGCCGCCCGCCGCCGCCGCCCGCCTAGAGAGTGCCTACGTCCAAAGTGAAGTGTCGACTTTTGGATTCAATGTACAAAGTTGTATTTGATAAGGTCCCGAGGGTGAGAATGTTCCGTTTCGTCGAGCGGTCCCGCCCCGGTCTCCTCGTGCCCCGGCCGCTGTCCCCGGAGCCGTTCGCCGCCGGAGCGCCGCGGACGGAGCTCCGAGCTGCCTCGTCCTCGTGCATGTTCCCGGCGCGCTGCAGCGCCGGCTGCACCGCCGGACTGCACCGCCGGACTGCACCGCGTCAGCACGGGCCGGCCCGGCTCGCACCCGCCGCGGGCCCGCGTCCCCGTTCTGTACGTTTGTACATCACTCGACTTGGCTTCTGACTTACTTCGCAGCTCCGTCGCTCTGTTATTTAACTTTTTTTACTTTAAGAATGATTATGTTTTTGTGTCACGGATCCGTTGGCGGGAGACATTTAACATTCGAGTAGTAGTGTAATAAGACTAGGTTGTAGTCAAGTTTGCCTTGCGTTCTATTTACCGTACGTAAGTTCACTTTATATTTTCACGCACACGTAGTAGATAGTACACACACACTTATAATTTCTCTTACTGAAGCTGATCGGTACGTCGCAGGAAGTATTTCGGAACGCAGGATTTTCGTGGAGGTGTTTTTGAAGTAACCGTAACCCTCGCCGTGCGGAGGGAGCACAGGACTGCACGTGCGGCCGCGGCCGGCGCCGCTTTCTTGTTGTCCTGCCGGCACGTGCACGTCCTGCCGCGCGGCGGGGCGAGTCGTGTGGCTCGAGTGGCTCGTGTGGCTCGTGTGGCTCGAGTGGCTCGAGTGGCTCGTGTGGCTCGAGTTGATACGTCTTGCTATTTTGTACGCTAGCTCGTTTAGGGTAAGATTATCTCCGTTCGATTAAGGTACGAAACTTTCGGATTGAAACGTAATGACGGCGCCGAAGTATCGATGCGTAGGGACACTGTAACTTCCTTTTTCTCTCTTTTCCTCTTTACAAGCTTACTTCAACACGAACGTCTATAGGATGATACATATCAAGAGAGCGGGCGTCATGTATCTCGGGACGGTGGTACCACCACGCATACGATGTACGAACAAACCACTTCTATCTCACTCAAATGTTTTGCTATTTCAAACTCTGTGATTTACTTTATGGATTTCTAAATTGTAAGGATCTAGTGGAGACTGATAACGCATAGATTAGTTTTAGCAGCGCTAGCTTCTCTAACTTTTTAATTTTTAGAACTGGGCATAATTTTAACGTGCGGAAAAAGGATATTGTACCTATTTTTGATAATTCGCTTTACTGTGGAAACCGTGTGTCCATGCGACGAATTTGTCCGTACTTTAATAAACTCTCCTCTTACTCAGACGTAGTCGTGTCGACGCTTACTATTCCGCCTCTGTAACTAGATCGCTGACGAATGTTGTACTTAAATGTTATGCCTCTGAACGCTCACAGTTCCACAGTATAGCTCTGGCTAAATTGTATAAAAATGCGCGCGAAATCTGTCAATTCAGTGAAATTATGTCAGTTACTGGGGTAATGTTTGAAAGCTGGACGTTACCTGCTCTTTAATGTACGATAAGGAACCTTCTAAATATACCGTTTAGTATGAAGAAAGATCAATATTTGTATATAATCTGTGTCCCCGAAATGATAGTACTTTAATAATATATGGGAACCGTTGTGCTCTAAATGATAGAAAAAGAAAAAAATGCTTTACTTACCATATATTATTATATTCTTATAAATATATTGTGTAAAAACTTCATGTAATTCTTAGTAAGTGTCTATGGAAATGTAATTATTTTTAAAGTGGCATTACTGTACTGCAGCTGCGAGTGTCGTCTTCTGCGTCGTAGGGTGAAGCGATTCGTATTCACGTAACGAAACGAGAAAATCAAATAAAAAAAATTGTGCCTAATGAATAATTCAAAACTCTTCGTATTTATATTTTAGCGATGCTCAAGATACTTTATAAGCGTGTAGCGGTGGGTGTGTGGATGCCGTTGGCAGTGTTCGCGGGTGGAGCCCTGCGGCCCTGCTCCGGCGTCGCGCGGTGCACGCCATCGCTTTTCTTACTTCCACCGCTTAAACTTCACAATGATGCGAACACGTTTTCACTGTGAACGACTCTCGGTCGTGTTTCATGTTCGTCGGCAGATGCTATCGCAGGCTGTGTTCTTGTAACGACGTTACGATCGGCGATCCCGCGGAGGCGTCTCCTCATCCGCCGCCCCGACGCTCATCACCAAGTTTCACAGACAGTAGCCGCTCCGCGAGCGGGGCCCGGCCCGGCTCCCGCTGAATCGATTCATCGAGTAAAAGCAATATATTATATTTATAGTGACACGAACGCTCAAATTCGTAGTTTATATTTACGTAATGTACGTGACACGGTTCAGCCCGCAGGTGGAGCCCGTTCAGTTATTTGTTACGCTGAGGACGGAACGGACGCGCGGTAGGAGGGTGTGTTCAATTTTTTAACGGCGGGGATGCGAAGGTGAGCCCCGGAGAGTACTTTTAGCGCGACATCGAATTTAATGTTAAAATTTAGCGCTTCTTGTTGTGGTTCTTTCAATAATGTTTGGAATTATCAGGGTTTCGATATTTTGTGTTAAATGTTAGATTGTACAGAGTCCCTTTGGAAATGAAACTGTTATCGGCGACTCGTTGAGTTCTCGTGCTTCGAATCGCAGGCTTCGTTCTCTCGTAGCCTTCCTGAAATTTTTTCGTTCGAATCGTCGAGTTGTTTCGTGTAAATAGTTATTGAAAACTGTTAATAATAATGAAAGTCAAAATAAAGCGATACTGTGAAAAATATTAGAGGGTAAAATAAACGTCTCAAAGAAGTAAATATCATAGAGGACGTAGATAGTTATTGTAGGATATGTATATATTTAGATATATATTTATAATGTGAAGGAAATTTTTATGTAACCAAACACAAGCTGTTCTTGAAATCTTCTTTCTTCTGTGACTTCCTGCGAGGGCAGGCCCGCATCTACTCCGCTTACTCTATCGCTTGTTCTACAAGTAGATGAACACTTTCCGACAGACTCAGCGACCGGTAGGCTAAATAAACGATATTCAATGTTTCGATACGTACTCGTATTTTCTCATTGCAACTCTTACAATTGCGATTAGATTGTGAAAAGAAGAATAAAAATTTAAATGTTAGTGATTAATTCACAGAACTGAAAAGTTAAAAATATTCTCGTTATGTTATATGAAGAAGTTTCTGAACTTTACGCTGTATCATATGTATGTATTCTTGATTGTTAATTTATTCGGTAAGCGTACTTTGTCGTGTCGTAGGGTGTACTCGCCCCGAACTTGAACTGTGCTCGCACTGTGCACTGTGCACTGTGCACTGTGCATAACCGACTTATTGTATTAACTGTCTAATTGGTGTCTATAAGATTTAAAGTAATCTATAATTAACCGATTCACTGTACGAGTCGAGCTGTAGATGCATAGCGGCGTGGTATTATATTGTACTATTTGTTGAAGTAGCCGTGTCGTTAATAATTATTGGTGTAATGATAACGTTGATGATAATGATAAACAAACGAAAACTTCGCACAATATTGAGTCTAACTAACGTAGGCGTAAAAATGGTAGTTGTTAATTATATTAATGATAGAAACGAATGATTAAATGCTAAAGTGATTGTATTATTCCAAAATGATTTCTTTTTTTCTTCTGCGATTGCGTTTCGATCTCTGCAGGTTTCCAAACGTATAATCGGTTCTACCTTTCAATGTTGCGAGCGGCTTTACCCGGCTCGTTGGCTCAAACCAGTTTTGATTTTACAAACAAACTAGATCTGTAGTACATAACGTTTTTTTTTTTTATTAAATTTGTCCAAATCACCAATCGGGATCATCGAGGTCTCGTCAAGTATGAGGTTGTTACTGTTGTTTCGTTGTAAATACGCTTCCCCGATCAAGTGCAGTAGGAACAAAAGAATACGAAGGTCCATTAAAGTTATCAAGTTAGTTAAGGTGTAACTTGGCGTGGCTGCCGAACGACTCCCTACTTTCGAAGCTATAAAACAAGGCTTTAAAGAGTATACAAGGAATTGGACTGACTTCATCGTTTCCGCAATCGGCGGACACTCGTTCCTTTCCTCCTTTGTAAATAAACTTGGTGATAATCTTCTCGAGGCCACATGAATGTTTCCTCGTTGTCAATTGGACGTCTCGTGAGAAGCGTTTCTAGTCTTTTTGTAACATGTTCGGGCCGAATTTGGACAAGTCAGCTTGTCGTACTCTTCTCTCTCCGTCTATTTTGAATAGAGCTGTTTTACTTGGTACGTCTGTACAAATCGTAGTGGCCTTTTGCATCATCGATACCTGATTTTTTATTAGTGTTTTTTTATTTTCAATTTATACCAAAAAATAATGAAGCTCTTAGACACCGTTACCGATGGATCTCTTTTAAGTAGCCTTAAACGGAAGGTTTTCGGATTTTCAGCTTACCAAATAGATGGTGCACTGTCGTGTCGCCGGCGTTCGCGGTCGGTTCTGAAACATTGTACATATTAGGTGAGCAGATTTGATTTAAGCGATGTGCATACGACGCACGGTTCTTTTGAACGGATGGGATTCGAAATGTCGCCCTTTACTGGGTTTATTTTATTATAATCTATTGTCCCCGCAATAGTTTAAGGGTTTTTATTTGTATCGATAAGTTATTATCCGGCGAGGGTGGCCGCCCGCAGCCGCGCCCCGCGTCCGTTGTATAAATTATTAACTTACCTTTTAAGGTACAGTAAATGCATATAATGTACGTAGTCCTTTAAACTGTTAAGTATGGTAACGATACTGTAGTTATTGATGTAAGTCGACCCGTGTACATTTTGTATCGTACTTTGTTTCAATAATGAATATATATTATTATATGGTAAAATAAATCATCCAGTTTTTAAAAAAATTACAACAGATTTTCATTTACCCTCTCCTCTTCCCATAATGGCCACAATAATACATAGCGTGATGGCAATAATTTAAGAGAATAAAGCAAAATACAGACTAAATAATTAAATAAAACAATTTCAATGTTATATCTGCAAAACCTTGACTGCGACTCTCGTAATCTTCAAGGCTACCCACCAGCTACTTCCGCAGCAAAACTGGTAACTAGTTAAAGTATTAAGACACAAAATGACAACAGCACCACATTGTGCTCATCAAGACATTCCATCTTAAGTCTCATCACCTCAGTAATTTCACCGGCTACAAACCGGAATATGATAATGTTCGCAAACCACTGTTTTTTGGCAGAAATAGTAGCTGCGGTGGTACCTAAATGATCTAGACAACTAAAACCAACCACTAGTAAATCTAAAATAATTATAAACAGTCCACTAAAGGTGCTGCAAAGGCTTGGGGTCCTATCCATCACGCTGGCCAAGTGCAGGTTGGCGGATGTCACATATTCACAAAAGCTGTTATTTGGATCATGTTGGTTTCCTCACGATGTCTACCTTCACCATAAACCATACATAAGCAGAGCTTATCGCACACCACCAGGTGCAGTCCCCG